>JAMRYI010000218.1:0-224428 GCA_029231635.1 Ditylenchus weischeri
ATACTCTACTGTCTTTGAGAGAGAAGAAAGAGAAGAGAGAAGTGGTATAGGGGAAGCAACAACTAAGCATTACCTAGATAATTAGTTTACTACTATACATACAGTTATAACCACATCTAGTAAATGCTAGATATTAACATACCATACTTTACTCTAATATGATAGGGTGATAATATATAGTATATCTATGGCTAAAGTAAACTGCAATGCGCAAAAAAAGAAATATGTTTTGGAATTCTTATTTGAACGTATTTCTATGATATACCCTATTGATAATTATTCTTTGTAAAATTGTGCTTGTCTCGTGTATAAATGTAATAAAATATGTATCAATAATATCACTTATCAGTACTACTGTTAAGAGTATTGCACCTCATGCTAAAGCAAAAATGGACAAAAAAACCACAGGGGGGAGTAAGGCAATTTTTTGTGACGGATACTACACTAGAGCCGTCTTCGTGTCCATGGAAGCACTTTTGACTCAAGCATTTCTCGATACTCCGGGCCATTGCAGTTGAATGACCACAATCAAGCATGCGGGCAATTTCAACCACCTTGTAACCTTGCAAATGGAGCCTCACAATACCAGCGCGGAGATCAGACATTTTTGAACGTTTTTTCTGCACACAATATACTAAACGAAAGAGGAGAACGGGCTACAAGGCCATATCAAATGATAGGATATGACTCAATAAAAAGATAAGAGACAACGGTTTAAAAATCCGTGCAGAAATTTTCCGCACCCGGTAATTATACGTCATGGCGTATAATTTTCAAAGCCACTTTTCCACGTTAACTCGAGTGTAGCACGATAAATTCTTTGATTTATTCCAAAGATACATACTCGAACTGGAAGTGGAGGGTTTGACCAAAGACGTTAGAGCATTGCTACTTAGATTGTGAGTTTGTTGTTGGGTTGTTGCCACTGGACCAGGTCGAGGAGACTGCAATCAAAGCCAACATTTGATTGTGCAAGGAAAATAATTGTTTACCATATTAGGCGCCACCGTAAAAGGGGATGGCAAAGCATTGTTTCTGTTAGAAGCTGCCGAAGTGGTTGGTGCAGTTGTTGAAGCTTTGGGCCGGAGACGTGGGTTAACTGAAGTGGTGGAGGAGCGAGGGTCTGTCAAAGCAGTGTTTACAATCATGCCCTCAGCTGGGGATACAAGCTGCTCGTTTGCCTGAAAATATTGCAGACTTATATTTTCAAAACAATTTTGGATATTTTCCACGCATTTTTTTCCAATTGTCGGGGAGGAGAAAATGGCCATTTCAAATTGGGCCCAATGCAAATTGGCCCATTACAAACAAGGCCAATGCAAACTGGGCCACATTTTGAGTCAAGCAACACAGGTACCAAGGCAATCTTTTTCTGAGACTTTCACCTTTTTCCTAAACTTGAAATTTTACATTTTGATGCTTTTTCACTTCATTCCTTGTACCATTCTATATAAAGCCACTTCTTGTGACCGACTTTTGGTGGCGTTATATCGCGAAGGCATTATATGAAATTGTATACTGTTGTAGACCCATTTGAGAAAATGCAATTCCCTTTCAATAAAGAGGGAGGAAATTTAGAGGTTTTTCTCTGGTCAACATTAGTTATTATTTCCGTATCTCTCTAATGAACGCCCCCTTTTCAGACATAGGTTGAAAAAAGTCAATACACGCCTTCCCCAGAACTAATTTATGCACTCGTCCCACACAAAACGGTAACAAGCAAACAGATTTTTTAACAATTTCTTTGGTACTCTTCCAAAGATGGATACGAGAAATTCAATAGGGGTAATCCGACTCCATTGGCATAGATAAGAGCAGTCTTGGGGACAGCTCCGGCTCCAACTCCGGCTCCAGCTCCGCTCCAGCTCCGTGCCGGCTCGTGCCGGAGCTGGAGCGATTTGAAAGCTCAGAGCCGGAGCCGGAGCTGGTAGAGAAAGCTCAGAGCCGGGCCGGGCTGGGCAATTTTTGAGCTCAGAGCCGGAGCCAGAGCTGGGCAGATTTTCAAAGCTCGGAGCAGGAGCCGGAGCTGAAAATTAAAAATCTGGGAGCTGAAGCCGGAGCCGAAGCCGTAAATTAGGATTCCCCAAGACTGGTTAGAGTCAGCTGCTAAATCTGTTTTCCTGAATAAATTGCTCAAAAAATGTGGCCCAATTGGCATTGGCCCAATTTGAAATGGCCCAATTTGAAATGGGCCATTTTTCTCCTCCCCGAATTGTCAACCACAAGTTAACTTTTGTGAACTGTATAAACAGTACAAACTAGAGTTAGCCGGAGTATTTGGTTGAGACCTAATGTACCCTTTGTCCAATACCAAACGAGAAAATTCCCAACGAAATTACCATTTGGGATACCAACTGAGAAAAATGTCAATGAAATTTTTCCAAACCAGACTTTACCCCATTTTGAATTAGCGTTCTTGATGGCCATTCCACTTCCATTTCATCATTAAAAAATGGTTCAATTGAAAAGTTTGTTGACGGGTACAGTATAGTTTGGCGAAATTCCATTAGACATTTTTCTCATTAGAGTTTTTCTCATTTTGTTTTTCAGAGAGTGATTTCCGTTAGGCCTTTCCTTGTTTGCATTATGATCACGCGTAATTAGGTCTCACTCAGAGTTGCTGCATGGAAAGTTTTCCGCAAAACTTTCGGACAGAAAGAACAGGAAAGTTTTCCAAAAATGGAAGGAAATAAAAACAGGAGTACAGAAACTATCACTGTGGGCCGAACCCTCGTTTTTATGCGTTTTCACTGGGGTTTTAGACGGTAAGTTACTATGGTAACTTACTACAGCCTGTATAACTTACCGAAAATCGGTACAGTCAAACCTCGGTTATCCGGCACTCCAGTTATCCGGCACCCTCGGTTATCCGGCACCTTAGATATACTTCATTTGGCTGAGATTGGTCTATTCCCTGTCAACTGACACTCTAGTTATCCGGCACCCTCGGTTATCCGGCACCTTAGATATACTTCATTTGGCTGAGATTGGTCTATTCCTGTCAACTGACACTCTAGTTATCCGGCACCCTCGTTTATCCGGCACCTTAGATATACTTCATTTGGCTGGGTGAGAGGTCTATTCCTGTCAACTGACCTCTAGTTATCCAGCACCCTCGGTTATCCGGCACCCTGAGGCCAGTCCCCAGAGTGCCGGATAACCATAGATTGAACTGTAAGTTCAGAACAGTTAACTACAGATAACTGTACAGTTAACTATACAGTTAACTGCACAGTTAACTGTATACTACCACCTGTATAATGTTATTTCTGTCTGATTTCTCACCACCAACAGGAAAGTTTTCCGGAAAACTTTCCATAAGCCTTCAAAAACTTTCAAGAAACTTCTTTTCTGTCCAAACAGAAAAGCAACCTTGGTTTCATCCGAATATTTCCTAGAATATTTTCAGTAAGAATCTAGATACTTACCGCTTAACCTAATTTAAGAGGAATCTTTTTTACTTTTCGTACTATAAATTGTATTTTCTTGTCATGAATTTGTAAAAATACTAATTTTCTGCTAAAACTTGCAGCTTAACTTTAAATTTCTGACCTATTTGCCTTTTCGCCTCTGTTTTTGAACTTCTTAGCCAATTTTTGCTGAAAAAGATATAAAGCCACGAAAAACTCCGAAAATTTTGGAAAAGATAAAAAAAGCTTGAGGTACTTGTTTTCGATTATTACAAAAAAAATATTGCCGAGAATATTCTCGAAAAGATTTTTACTGACAAGGGAACCGTTCAAACTGTAAACAGGAATTCGAATATTCTGTTAATGCCATCTTGTAGAGCATAGTCGATTTACTTTATAGAATTTTAATACTTTTTTCCCCACAGACAAAAAATTGGATCTGGAGACTCAAGAAACATCGAGCCGAAAACAGCCTTGGTCCGCCCTGTCAATTTTCAAAAGAATTTTCAGGTATTTGTACTTCGTATTTTTCCTAACTGTCACACATGTGCGCTCATTTTTCAACCCTTGAAAAATTGAAAAAAATTTGGGTCGATTTTGACATTTTCGGGTGCTCAACCAAAATCTAGAAAGTGGAGTCAACTAAGATCGTGGTGATTAAGTAAAAACGCAAAAAACAAATTTGTAAAATAAATTTTTCCAGCCGAGATATAGGGTGCCTACCAGGGATGGGTAAATCTCTGGCTCTGCTCTGGCTCCGAGCAGGAGCCAGAGCAGGAGAACTTTTTTTTAAACTAAGAACCCAGAGCCAGAGTGGGAGCAGATTTTTTCAAATGAAGTGCTCGGAGCCAAATACAGAGCAAATTTTAAATTATATATATATTATATACATGCGCACAACAAATATATACGTGTAATCCTCTCGCTTTCTTTTCTTTTAAGTTGAGAGGCCGGAGCGAGAGCCGGAGCAAATAATTTATACTGAAATTTCAGAGCCAGAGCCTGAGCAAAAAATCTCGGCATCACTGGTGCCTATGGAGGGTAACTATTAGAGAACGGGTAACTATTACAGAGGGGGTAATTAATAATAAGTAATCAACAATGCCCAACCTTAGCAGCCAAAGCATTTGTAGAGGAATTGTTAGTGGATGAAGAAGATGATTGACTGGAAGGTATTTGTTGTACTTGATTAGTACTGGCGATTTCTGCGCCTGTTCGAACACTGCCAACTCCAGACTCTTTGGCTGCATTCGGCGGAGAAATGGCACTAGCCAGGCCTTTGCCAGACCGCTTTTGCTCCTCAAATTCGTTGAAAGCTTTTTCGAACAGTCGAGCATAGTTGGCACCCAGTTTGTCTCTCAACCTAAGGATTTGCACAGCTTCAGCCAACTCAATTCTAGGTCCTTTCTGAAAATTTGAACAGTGTTTTGGGTGACTAGTGTAAACTAGAACTGTGTTTACCTCGATGTTGTAGACAGGACATTTGCGATTAGCTGCAGCGAAAACAAGGTAGGCAGTCTGGAAGATGTTGGGTCGATGTTTGGCACTTGACGTTAGGAGTAGGTCTGAAAAATATATTTTTTTCGGCACGGCGGCTATTCCGCGACAAATAATTCCGTGGAATTTCAATTTTCGACGTCCCTGCTAGGCAAAAAGCAAATTCTGACACCGGATTCGTGCTCAGCATGGCTGATTGCATACCCGTATACCTATATCTTAAACTCCAAGTCAATTTTTTTCTTGAAAGGAATTTGAAATTGGACAATAAGTTAAAATTTGAAGAAGGTGAATGTGGAATCGACCATGCTGAACACGAATCCGGTGTCAGAATTTGGTTTTTGACGTCAAAAATTGAAATTCCGCGGAATTATCCGTCGCGGAATTGTCCCCGTGCCTTTTCTTCTGGAATATGACTTTCTTACAATAGATTTCTGTTTTTCCTCCATGTGTTAACACTGAGTTTGGTGCAAAAAAAATCAAAATCTCAATTCCGGTATACACCCCTACTTAAAGTAGGATATACACCCGCCAGTTCGTCTCCATTTTTTAAAGTTTTTTTATAAAAAACAAAAAATTTAGAATTTTTCTTTCGTAGTGGTGTTCTTTACCCGGTTAACCAACACCCTGTGTAATCCTTCCAAAATTATTTTTGTAAGCTTTTGACTTTTGTAAAATCGTGGTTTAAGAAACTAAATCTTTAATTTTTTCAAATTCTCCCAAGCAGCAGGTCAGCTATGGAGTGAAATCAAATTTTGTGGCATTCTGTTTTTGGCCCATTTTTTGAAAACTTCTGTTATGCAAGTCAGGGGTGGGCAAAAGATCAGATCAGATCGATCAGATCAGATCAGATCGATCAGATCAGATCAGATCGATCAGATCAGATCGAGATCAGATCGCCTAAGATCAGATCAGATCAGATCGATCTGATCTGATTTATTATGTCATCCAAATGTTTTGTCTCGAAAGATTCCTGTTAGTTTGAAAGTTCGATCCGGTTTGAATTTCAAACTAACAGGAATCTTCAGACTCATTTGGATGATAATAAGATCAGATCAGATCGATCTGATCTGATCTGATCTGATCTTTGGCGATCTGATCTGATCTGATCTTTGCCCACCCCTGATGCAAGTTACCAGACATTTTGTGGCTCATCTCACTGGCTACAAAATATGGTAACTGGCCTGAGAAAAGGCTTAAAAATTTGAGTCAAAATCACAATGCCAAGAACACGATTTTGAATGCAAGGGGCCGCCTTACGCAAGGGGGCCGCCTTATTAGAGGAAATACGGTAACCCAAAATCTGCTTACTAATGATAGCTTTCAACTCGTCCGGTATGTTAGGTGTATCTGGGAATGTGAAAGTGCCGTTCTGGATGGCCAAAGCTGATTCTCCAAAAGGTAGACTGAAGTAACAGAGTTTGTAGAGCAGGATTCCCAAGGCCCAAATGTCCGATTTGGTGTCTGAATTGTGGTGGGATTTTAACTTTGAACGGCCCTAAATTCCTCCTACCAATAGGAACACCACTGAATACATCAATCATTTCCGGAGCTCTATAGCTGAGCGTTGTGTAGCGCTGGATTTCCTCCTCCATATAGGCTTGGGTGTAGGTATCTTTTGAGAGCACCTGCAATATGTAAATGTTAAAATCTGGTAGTTGAGGCTGAATTCGGGGTGAACGGCCCGGCCAGAGTACACTTTACCGCAAATCCGAAAACGCAGCTTAAAGCGCTCAAAAGCATTTTTTATGCCGTGAAAAAGGTAGAAAACACGTTTTTAAGGTGGTAGGCAAAAAATTCCCTCTTCTGAGATTTTAACCGCGGCGAAAATCTCTTTTTTTAATGAAATTCGGTCACGGTGAAATTCCCAGAAAAGGCGATTTTGCCTACCACCGTTTTTAAATGTGGGAAGGACATTTTTCGAAATTTTTTTTTGGTCCTTGGTCCCCCTGTTGTTTTTCTTGATTTGTGTATTTTGGGCTGTATTTTGCCTTGGTTTCCTTTACTCTTTTTTCTTAAAATCCAGCAATCATGCCTGTCAGACAAATCGTAGACGATCTCGCGCTTATCGATTTTGAGGGAATGCGTCTTCGAAAGCCGAGAAGAGGGACTACTCAGTGGGTCTTTGGAGGGATTGAAGGTGATCTAGTTATGTCTCTTTGTTGTCTCAGTATCAATTTGAAAAAAAAATCACCAAAGAAAAACAACAGGGGGACCAAGGCAAAAAAACACTACACTTATAGTATAGGGCCAGTCCTGCTCGGAACCATGTCTAAGGTCAGTGAGTGGCTCTCAAGCCCTCTGCGCGACCTTAGGGGGGAGGTTGGTGATGGGGTTTGGTGGCTGGTGTGTGGGAGGTCAAAGCACTTTTTTAAGGATCGGGTAAATAGTATTCAATAAATACAGTAGAGAAAAAAAATTAAAATTTTTATAGGCTTCTAATCAAAATTAAAAACTTATAGAAAACACTTTCGATGGACAAGAATGCCATATCATTGAGTCGAAAAAAAGCGGGTTCGAAAAAAAAATATTTTGTGCTCAAACTAGGCTTTTTCAATAAATACTCTAGACATTTTTTTGATAAAAAAAACCAAAAAAAAATACGGGTAATTTAGGCAGAAAGATTATTGTTTTGAAATAAAAAAAGGCGAAAAATTAGCAGAATTTACCTTAGTTGTTGCGCTGCCATAATCACATAGGACATAGACCTGTTTTTCACTACCCGTTCGTTGGTCTATTAGCACATTTTCCACCTAAAACTCAAATAGAAATGTAGCAAGCTACAATAATTAACATTTTCACCTTCAAATCTCTGTGAATAACCGGTGTTTTGGAATGATGAAGTCTAGCTACGGCTTCACATACATCACAGAATATGTCTAGTATTTCTTGGCAGCTTAGACATCTGTTGGACAGCAGTCGAGAGTTCATTAGTTGAAGCACATTTGCTGCAAGGTGGTAGATGGTTGGGTTTGAAAGTAAAAGTAAAAATAAAATATCACTGGGATAGTAGACTGTAAGAAGCATGTAGTCGTAAACACCGGCTTTGTTGACTGTGAGCTGATGGTCAATGTATGCAACAATGTTTTTGTGACCATTCAGGTTTTTCTGCAAATAAAAATATGTTGATGCCGCATTTTCTCTAACAAGACACGCTGTTTCCACTAAGTTACCCATCAATTTTAAGAATTCATATTTCAGAGCGAATATTTGGCTCTCCCATTTTATAACCAAAATAGTTATAGCCAAAAAAGGGCCCTATTCCACATTGGGTACCATTTTTTGCCTTGGTCCCCCCTGTTGTTTTTCACCATTTTTTTATTCAAATTTTTGGTTCTAGTAAAGAGTCCGGTGCCAAAAAACAGCTTGGTCCCACCTGTTGTTTTTCACCATTTTTTATTCAAATTTTTGGTTCTAGTAAAGAGTCCGGTGCCAAAAAACAGCTTGGTCCCCCCTGTTGTTTTTCGAAAAAATGCCTTGGCCCCCTGTTGGGGAATAACAACAGGGGGACCAAGGCATTTTTCAAAAACAACATAAACATATTGGCACCGAATTGTCGTATAGCCCCGCATTTTCTCTAATAAGCCACGCTGTTTCCACTAAGTTACCCATCAATTTTAAGAATTCATATTTCAGAGCGAATATTTGGCTCTCCCATTTTATAGCCAAAAAAGGACCCTATTCCACAATGGGTACCATTTTTTGCCTTGGTCCCCTATGTTGTTTTTCACCATTTTTTATTCAAATTTTTGGTTCTAGTAAAGTCGGTGCCAAAAAACAGCTTGGTCCCCCTGTTGTTTTTGTAAAACTTATGAAAAAATCAACAGGGGGACCAAGCTGTTTTTTGACACCGGACTCTCTACTAGATACAAATTTTTTTATTTTTAAATGGAACTATTATGCATTTTCTACCAAAAAGAAATAACCAAATTCCATCTGTCAATTTGCCCGTTTTATGATATGCATTTCCTCTCCACAGCTGTCACATTGCGTCGAATTCTTTTTAGGAGTTCAAGGCGTGCAAGAAAAGCAATAGCCCCGTCAGTTGTAAGTTTAAACAAATACCTGAGTCGTATATCCTCCAAATTGATAACTTCTTTCGTTTCAACAAGATGCTTGCGTACCATTTTGCTGAATCATAAAATAACACAAAAATATTGCACTGTTCGCAAAAAAAATGGTGAAAAACAGCAGGGGGACCAAGGCAAAAAATGGTACCCATTGTGGACTAGGGCCCAAAAATGGTTCTAGCTTTAGCCGGTTCTAGCCAAAAATTCTAGCACGGTTTCAGCCTTTCATTTTTAGTTTGTTTATGATACAATACCTTGGGCTCTCCCTCTAATACTATGTAGGAAATAAAAAAATTGAAAATGAAAGGCTAAAACCTAGCTGGAATTTTCGGCTAGAACCGGAAAAGACTATTTTTGGATATAACATGGGAGAGCCGAATATTTTACATCGATGTATGGTCAAACTTCTATATAGTGTAGCTTCTGAGTCCGTATACAGCCGCCGCTAGAATTACTGCTTAAATTTATTCCTTGCTACCTTGTTGCATACGGATTGCCTAGGATTATGATTGAATTTTAGGTATAAGCCTAGAGACCCCTAGGACTGGACCCGAACGAGTGAGGACTGTGAGTGCGGAATGTTTATTTTATCTCGACATTTTTTAATCAATACCAACTCGACGAATAGCCTATTTGGTAGCCCTGAAACTCAGCTACAAGATGGCACTAACAGAACAATTTGTGAAAATGAAAAAAAATTATGTCCATTTCAGAGTGAAGATTTTGAAAATGCAGTCCACAAAAAAGTAAGACAATATTCGCGAACATTCCGAATATTCGCGGCCATTTCAATATTCGCGCGAATATCCCAACTCTAGTTTTATCCCAACTCTAGTTTTAGTTATAAAGATGCATGGTTAACCATCCTGATGTGCGTGGGCCCACCATTTGACCACTTAATTCCCATTCGAAACCAAACTGACCACAATCTGACTTTCCGTTCTACAAGCTTCCACCTGCCTAGCATCATCTTTTATCAACTGTCGTTTCAAAGCATAATTCCTGCTGTGTTTATCACATACCAAGTAGACCAAAGCGAATCCGCCTACAAGTTATGCAAATAAGTTGATTCCAAAAGAATTGAAAACTACCTTCAGCCAACTTCTTTTCGACAGTGTAGCTCTTTTTCCCCAGCTTGAAGGTTGATCCCTTAGAATCTTTGATGTCGATGCCGAGACCCGATGTCGAACCACTTTTGTCGCGCTTGCTGCTACTTGTTCTTTCTTCTTTCTCGCTAGTCAGTGGTTGTGGTTTCGGCCCATCTTTGCTGCTATTGCTGCTAAACAGCCCAAGAGGCATCTGAAATTTAAAGGAAAAATCATATTTATTTAATTTATTTGGGCAAAGTGCAGTAGTATATGACAAAAAAAACTTGTGCAAGTAGCAGATTAACTCAAATAAATATAAAAAGTACGTTGTAAAGAAACATCTCCAATGGCATTGAAAGTCAAAAAAAGCAAAATATAGTCTCAAAATTTGCGGCAATTTGAAAGGGCTATTGTTGACAAGAAAAAACAATTTTTTGTGCAACAAAAAGAGTCTTTGTAAACACAGTCAAATTTCAATGATCAAATAAAGGTCAAAGTAAAGTATCGTATCATTGAGATTAAAGGGGGGGAATCATGGTTGCAGTGACCCGCCCTTACGCAGAGTGCTCGGATGGAGGAGATAACCTCATATTCGTGTTTCTCGACCCCGATTTCATGAGAAAGCCGTGTGTTTTTTTTTGTAGGGATGGCAGACGCGGAATTGACTTTTTAAATTTTAACAGCGATTTTTTTTAGTTTTTTGCTCGATGATAGCTCAAATGAAAGATATATATTTCAGATACATCTTGCAATATAGAGTGCCTATATTTATGAACAAACAACAATTTATCTTTCATTTGATTTCATTTTATCATCGAGCAAAAAAAACTAGAAAAAATCGTTGTTAAAAGTTAAAAAACATTAAAAAAAGTCAATTCCTCGTCTGCCAACCGCAGTTTTTTTTTGGTGGTGGAGGTCGGTTTAGGGCTAAAAAGGCTAAAAAATCCTGACGTGGGGCTACAGCCCGGCCAGCCCTAGCCCCGAGATTTTTGTGTGAAAATACAAAGTCGAAAAAGCGGAATCAATAGAGCTCGTGAGAGTTAAGAAATTGAAAAATACAGCTTTGCAAAATATTTATTCTGCCCTGAGATACAGACCCTCAAAGTAGGGGTGCCAGTTTATTAGAGACTGCCGTTTAATTAGAGGAAATAAGGTATATTAGCATTCAGTATTTCAGAAAAATTTTTATTTATCTAGGATCTCAGGCAACGATTTCCCACCGTAAAATTTTGTTTTTCAATATTTTTTTTACATAATTAGAGTCAATAAAATGAAGTAGACGCAGAATAACACTTTAAAAGTTAAGTGAATTTCTCACAGATTCTCACTGAGAATTGAGTGAGAATCACATTTGTCCTCTTAGGCTGTGAGTGAGAACTGAAAAGTCACCCTGTGAGTGAGAGTGAGTGAGATTCTCAATGAGAATTCTCAGTGAGATTCTCACTCGGAGTGAGCTCATCGAAACACTGAAGTTTACTGACTTCTAGGACCAAAAACTATCAAGCAATCGATTGAAATCATCTCCAACACTGATTTACTGTCACTTACTGCTCCAATTTTGGGATTTCAAGCAAATGACCATTAAAATGAGAGGAAACCAGCCAAAATGAGCGGAAACCAGCCAAAATGAGAGGAAACCAGCCAAAATGATAGGTACTTAATAGGACTTGACTTGACTTAATAGTACTTGATAGGTACTTACTCAACCTCTACCAATTTGATTTACTTCTTAACGCGTTTAATGACTTTCTAGAGTCAAAATTTCATGATGAATTAGATAAAAAAATTCCACACCAAAATCAATTCAGAGGATTACGTAACTTGCAAAGGTTTGACCAAGAAAGAAAAGAGTACTATTGAAGGGTAGGATTTCGGTATTATTTTAGAACTGACGTTTTTCGCAATTTTAATTTACATGACCATCTACAACCATATACTGAAAATGACGCTAAGAAGGTGAGCTACATTTTGAGTACGAGGTTGTAAACGATCATCTAAAATAAAATTGCGAAAAACGTCAGAATTCTGGGATAGACGCGTTTAGCCCTTGGTAGGATGGCAAGGAATTGGGCGTTGTTGAATTCTTTTCGAATTTTAATCATGACTCGAGTTTGTTTTTTTATTTATCAAATAAAAATCAAAAATCTTGGTTACATTTCAGTATATGAAACGTTTGACTTGTAGAAAAAAGTCAGAAAATTTTAATGAAACCAGTCAAAGAAAAAACCCCGAAACGATCGATTTTTGGAAATTTAGCCTATTTTAGCTTGAAAACAAGCTCAGGATGTTGTGAAATCATGATTTGATGATCTCGTTAGATAGCAAAAAGTGTCAGGATCATTTTGACACCAAACTTGTAAATTGAAGGAAATAAGGGTGTGCACCCAGGAGGATTTGAACCTGGTAGTTCAAAATATTCGCATCATGATTTGCGGTTCGTACTCATGTGGGCGCAACTCATTTGGGCGCAACTCATTTGGGCGCTTCTATTGTTCTTCGGAAACCAACTACATTGTTATTCCAAAGCTTAAAGTGCTCAAAACTTGATTAATTGATGATTTTACTTGTAAAGTTCAACATTATCAACCTCCTAACAGAAAACAACAATTTAAATATCTTCATTTTCTTCACCGCGTGCGCCAAAAGTTCCCGGACAACTCTTAGATTTAATTGTAAAAGCAAAAATGTTAAAATAAAAATATTATTATTGGCAACTGATATAGAAAACTTAATGGCAGAGTAAGGGTTGGTCTTCTATCACAATGATTTGTAGCGGGAATATAATTCGAGCTTTAAGGCGGAACGAACTTGGAGCGGAACGAGTACTTTTTAAGTAATACAATATTGTACATAGGTTAAAAAAATATGTAACAACTTTTTATCCCAGGGGTGAAGTGTCCAAGGGGGTGAAATGTCCAAGGAGGTGATATGTCCGTGTCCCGCTCCTACCCGCCTACTATTAGAGGTTTTACGGTAGTCCCATCTATGACAAGCATGTCCCTTTAACGACATATTCTGCTCTTTGTCAATTTTTGTCCATCTTAGTTCAGTCATGACAACTTTGTAATTTATAAGCTACCTTCACACTTCCGTGGGTCAAAAGTATTTACTTAGCATTTACTAAGTATTTACTTATTTACTTAAATTTACTTAGAAATTTGAAATGACCCGCGGTTCACACTTTTAGATCCATGTGTCACTATGCAAAACCGCGGGTCTTTTCGGCAAAACTTTCGTCATTTATAAAAACGACGGGTAAATTCGGAATCCCTACAGTTTTCTGATTAGACTGATGAGAATTGACCGACTGACCACAATTCCGATAAGACTAACAACAATTACGCGGTCGCCACAACTTTGCCGCGACCGTTATTTCGCCGCATATAGTTATTTGTCGACAACTGTTCTTTTAACCTATTAACCGTTTTCCTGTTAACTATTTTCAACTCCAATAGTAGATTTCTACCATGTATTGCTTCTTCTGTGCTCAGGTTTTTTGAGCTTTTATCCACTTATTCATGCATTGGTTCTCTGCAATGAATATAAACATTTTTATTTTTTGAATTTGTTAGAAATAATGATAATAACTAATCCAAGTGGATAGCTACTTGGCTCATGTGGGTGGTCCACCTGGTGAAACTTTTTGTCCGTCATCAATTGACTTTTTGTGCTTTGAGTGATAACTTTCGAGACCACGCTATGATTTAGACTTAAAAAAACAAATGTTGGTAAGAAAGTTTAAAACAGAAAAAGCTAAATTCTAAAATTGCCTCTTACTTTAAAAAAGCTACCTACCACGCACTGCCGTCTCCTTTGAAAAACAGCAAGACGTCATCAATTAACTTTATAGGAAGAGCTTCATTAAGCACCAGAATACAGATATGCATAAGGCAACCGGAGGTGTGCAACACCTATTATCACCAACAAATACAATAGGATAATAATATAATATGCAACAGAATAATGCTGCTTATGGAAGACGTGTATGCATGACGCCCTCTGTGTTCTTTAAGCTAGACTTCGTATTCTTCCTCTTTCTCGGCTGGTCACCTCCATCCACAGCTTCGAGCATCCGACGCATTCATAGCGCATTCGACGAGATCTTATGCGCTCACATTCCAGAGTGTGAGAATGAAGAGCTGTTGTTTGAACTATTGGAGGATCGAAAATCTAGTACACTGGAGGCTAAAAGCAAATGATTGAAGTACGTTTTTATTTGTTTAGAATTAGAGAACTCACAAATTGCGGTTTAGGTGGTGTGATGGCGTCTTGCTACGGAATAACTAGCTTCACTTCCGCCGATAAGGATACTTCTGGAGCGTCGACGAACTGAAAGAGATAGGAGCAATGATAAAAACGAGGTGATTCCAAAATTCATACATGATTCCCTCACTGTCGAGAGATTAGTCCAAAGCTCCAGCCAGCAACAAGTGATCGTCATCTCCAAAGGCATCAGAAGACGTGGAAGGAACACTATCATCACCAACGCAGTTGCCGAGAAGACTGATAGAAATAGCCAAGAACAACAACTTCAAACAAATACCAAGGCGAAACATAGCACCTGGAAGTACAAGAGCCATAAATACAATCATATGGAACAACTGACAACTACATCGCCACAAACAATAGTGACAGTCATGTAATTGAGGGTGAAGTAGCTTGAAGAAAAAATGGTAAAGGGACGTTTTGCCCTTTTTGACATATGTCAAAAAGGGTGACATTTGAGCGACCACCTAGTCTAGAACTGGTTTAACTGTATAAGATGGATGAAAATTGAGATGGACTGTAAAGTGGTGAGGTGATTGGTGGTTTGTGTAAAAAGTAACAATAATTGGGTAATACAACAATTGTATAATCAACCTGGATGGATCAACACAACTGGACTGATGAAACTGAACCAAGACATGAAACAATGGATAAAAGCTCAACAAAATAAAAAGTGAGCACAGAAGAAGCAATACATCGTAGAAATCTACTATTGGAGTTGAAAGTGAAAGGAAAACAGTTAATAGGTTAAAAAAGCAGTTGCGGACAAATAACTATATGCGGCCAAATAACAGTCTGGCCAAATTTTTTGCGCAACAAAACAACGACCCAGCAAGTTGTGCCACGAACCGTGAACTTCAGGTGGTGTCACTATAAAGGGTATGGCTGTACAGCAAACATGAACTTCAAACCCGAATAACAAACCCGAATCTCTTTTATTCCTCCAAAAAGTCATTGATAGCAATAATGTGATACAGTGAATACGACCTAGAGTAGACGAGAGAGCAATCCAGATGATATCATTGAAGTGTGATGCTTTCTTTTCACTGCCTGCTTCTGGACACAACGTATCCAATCTGACATTTGTTTCTCAGCTGCCTGCGATTTTCGAAAGACTCTCCTCTCCAATTCATCCATCTTGTCTGTTTTTAACGTGAGTTTGAGCGACTGGCGAAGAATCCATTCAATGCGTTGAGTAAAGGCACTAAGAAGACTCATGGCGATTTTTTCAGCATCATCCCTCGAAGCGAATCTGAAACAAATATGTGCATATAAACAAGTCTGCAAGGTTGAGCACAAAGACAACCTGCACACCAACATTCCCAAACTGTAGAAATGCCTGGGAAAGGCCGGAAAGTTAGAATCTTGAGAGCTGGCTGCCCGAATCGAATCTCTTCTGACTGATGAAAAATCTGGAGGAACAGTGATCTAAAATAACTTATGCAGGTATTGATAAAATAGAGTAATACCAACCTGACAGTAGTTGTTGATTGCACACACTATCCAGGCGGGGACTTCAACCTGCAGACCTTTCTCCGGAATAGTGGAGGGAACTTTGCGACCAACGAGCGGAAAAAATTCTAAAAAGGCAAAAGTAAAAAGGATGAAAGGAATACCTGTAAAGGATTCATACCAACTGGCATTCTCTTGTCGAATGTACACTTCACGTTGGTATTTGCAGCCACAATTGCACCCAGATCAAAGTAGCTCTCATCGACCCACAGAGGCTGTCCATTATCGATTCTTTGCATCTTGCAAGCTGAGAGCGAAGAATACTGAATAGAAAAATTCCACAATACTACAATACAGTCGAACCTCTGTGGCTAAAATTGAAATCACACACCAGAATACCGATTTTCCACAAAAAATTCGAATTTCAAATGAAACACTGATTTCCCCCGTAAATTACTAATTCCCCCAGTAAATTTAGGATTTTCCACAGTAAAATTGGTGATTTGTGCAATTTTGCGGCAAAACGAACTTATCAGTCGGAAAATACGTTGAGCTACTCGGAATGCCACCGAAAACTTGTTTTTCGGGGGTTTACTAAAGGGAGAGGGGGTTCAAATTTTCCGTCAGATGCCCTCTATGTGTTCCGAAACACCTCAAAATTCTTTAAACCATTCCAAACCATTTTTAGGGTGGTTTAGGGTAGTTTAGAAAAACAAGTTTTTGCTGGCTTTTGGTCACTCTGAAGCGGAATTTCGACCAGTTGAACGTATTTTCTGACTGAAAAAATTGCTTTCTCGCAAAATTTTGACTTAAATTGCACTAACCATTAATTTTACTGGGGAAAGTTAGTCGTTTACTGGCGAAATTAGTATTTTTGTGTGTGATTTCAATTACAGAAAAAATCGTTATTTATTTTTGGACTGGATTTTGCTGTATTTTCGATCCACCGCGACGCAGTTTGATTTATTGTTAGGATTATGGATTTTGATAGCTGCAACACATATTGCTTTGTCTGGGCATATTTTCTGGCACAATGGTCTCCCCTTTGTTCTTTAAAAGTAAGAAATTGGTAAATAGGACACTAAGGGGCATGCTCGCGCCCGATGCAATAATTCTTGCAGGGTCTAGGACATTTCACCGCGAGGACATTTCACCGCCTAGAACATTTCACCGCGAGCCATTTCACCACGGGTCATTTCACCGCAGGACATTTACCGCGAGCCATTTCACCACGGGTCATTTCACCGCAGGACATTTCACCGCGAGACATTTCACCGCCGTGACATTTCACCGCGGGACATTTCACCGCCTAGGACAAATCACCGCCACTATAAAAACTACCTATCCTAACATCCTCATGAGCTTGAATAAACCTTTTTCTATTCTGTAACCTCTTTTTCTTGTCAGAAATTTGCAAATGGATGATCTACTAAAAAGACCGTACGCTACTTTATCAAACAGAAGGAACATGAAGGAAGGATGTACGTCAAAAGTCGTGATCTGAAGGGTTCCAACGAAGGCAAGCTTTCAGCAGAGTGCGACCAGCGGGTGATAGGGTGCAAAGGTTGAGCTTGGTTTTGCGAAGGAGGCCAGTTTATCAAGTAAGTTTTCATGGTTGAGTCCAATATTTTGCTAAAGAATGGTGTCTGATCACGTGCGAAGCGAATCCATCTCGCATTGCTGTGAAATGGAAGAAAAAGTTTGCTTCGACTACTACAATGGTAACCATTGAATCATTACCGATTTTTATAAAATCACATTCATTGCAGAGAACGGAGAAATATTGGCACAGGTCGGAACAAAGCAAGAACCTCTGGAGTTCATGAATTGCCGAGCTGGAGCTAGAAAGCGTGAAGAGCCAGAACAAATTCTGAAGACTGCAAACCTCCCGCTATTCCCACTTCTTTGGAGGTATTCTACATGTAATTGTTACTGATTACGCGTGTCTATTTAGAAAATAACCATTCCTCAGTTGTACCAAGTTTATGAAGCCCTCTCTGGGCGTGATCCTGACAAGTGGCTGCTGTCAGATTCTGGATATGACAAGGTGATCGAAGGAAGGACTTTCGTATTTGGCCGAGAAAGCTACGCTCAGTGGATGTCAACTGTCAGAAAAATATTCGTTGATGGAACATTCCGAATTTCGCCTCCTCTGTTCGAACAGGTTTTTATTTTATTTTCTTGAATCATCTTCATGACGGAATTCTTTTCGCTTCAGGTCTTCGTGGTTCTCGCTAAAAGAAATGAGTACGTGTTTCCTATTGCAACTGCTTTGCTTCCAAACAAGAGGGCAGTCACGTACAGGAAATTCTTTCAAATGCTACATGATGTCTTCCCGCAGCTGAATCCCCAAGGAGTCTCATGTGATTATGAATTAGCTATTCAGAACGCAGCTCGCGGAGAATGGGAGGGTATCTCGATTGATGGGTGCTACTGGCATCTCTGCTCCAACTTATACAAGCATTTTGAACAAGAAGGTCTCTCTGCTCGGTATGATGGCGATGCTCAGTTTGCTCATGAGGTATGAGGTACCCACCAGTTAAGAAATATTTGTAAAACTTTTTTTAGTGGTTTAAGTCTCTATTATGTTTCA
Source organism: Ditylenchus weischeri (assembly GCA_029231635.1). Taxonomy (NCBI): domain Eukaryota; kingdom Metazoa; phylum Nematoda; class Chromadorea; order Rhabditida; family Anguinidae; genus Ditylenchus; species Ditylenchus weischeri. Next base: position 18,377 of record JAMRYI010000218.1, read on the forward strand.
GAGAGTATTTGCAATTCAAATCTTCGATGAATCATAATTCGACACTGGATCCAATTAACTGGCTTGGTCTAAATGACAAGGTAATTTTTCAAAGTTTAAATTCATTATTGGCTAAGTTCCTTGCAGAGCGTGCCACAGCAGACAAATTGTTGTGATTGCAGTGTCTTTGTTTGCCAGTTCGCCGAAAGTGCTTCGCGTGAGATTCGTCCGTCATTTAAGCAGGAGGATATGGAACGAATACGCAAACAAATGGTTCAAGAAATACAAAATGGAAAGTTGTCAGAGAAAAAAGGAAATTAGCTGTTTACTCATTCTTTTGCTGTTATTTTCATTATTTTCAATAAATAATTGGTGTTTGTAAGTCTTGTTTAAATTAAATGTCGATAACATGAGAACTTATGTGAGTGTTGATAACATAGACGAAGACGAGCCAAAGAACTTTGTAGAATACCCTGACGAATTTGTGAATTCTTTGAGCGAGGGTGGGCTACCGCCCCATGAGTTGAACTTAGCAAGAGATACTCCTGTCATGTTATTAAGAAATTTGAATCCTGCCATTGGACTTTCCCGCCTTATTGGAAGTTGATCAAGCAAGTTACTTTGAATGATTCCGAGATAGGTTAGTTTTTGTTATATTCCCCATTAAGCTGCAAGCTAAAGCTTATCATTATAGCCATGCGAGCTATGGTGTTGAACAAGCCATCCTATCAATCAATTTTCGTGGATGATGACAATTTGAAAATAGTCGATGAAGCTGAAAAGAAATTGATGCGCCTCGGCTCCTATGAAGATGTGAAGCTGCTTTGTCCTCCATCAGCTAAGAAGCCACGCCGTTTTGATTACTTTTGAATGCAGTGCCCAACAACATTCTTGCATTTGTTTTTCGTTAAATTTATTGTTACCAACATCCCTGAAATTAAATTGTTGTACTGTTTTCTTGTATCATTGTATAGGTTTATATATAGCAATATTGATTCATTGTGGTAATTTTGTCTGAGATTATTATATTTGAGTGGAGATACCACGAATTGATACCATAACAAATAAGACCTGCATTGTATAATTTTTTTATTAACATTATGAAAAGTGATAGAGAGTTCAGTGTCTGTTGATGTAATGATCGTAAAAATAGTAGGCATTAAAAATTTATCTGAGTAATTCACCGAATCATTTTTAGACAAAAAAAATTGGATAGTTTTTTTCAAAATATGGAATCTGTTTCCTTATTCAACTATTCCCTTATTTTTGTTATCATCGTGTTCATGGAGAAATTGCATCCTTTGAAGTTTGCTAGTCGTCCGTACTCTTTTTCAGTATTTGACGCAAAACTTTTTTTTTCACAACGCAAACCGGATTCGTGATCAGTGTATCTGATTTGCTTATGAAACTAATATTCAAACAAGTAATACTGTGTAATTCGAATATTTATTGTCTTGAGAGGAATTTGAAATATGACAGTCAAATTATACTTCTCAAAGTTACTCAAAACTTCAAAGCCCTTTTCCGTCTTTGCACTAGTTCTATTGCAATTTTCACGCTGATCATTTGCTGCACTTTTACTGCTTTACTGCACTCTCAATTTTCTATGAAAAGTCGGCTAGGAATACGCCAAACAGAGTACGCTTCAAATTTCAAATTACCAAAGAAATTTGCTGGTTTTATCTCTTCTTCTGTAATTTCCGAGTGACTTTTGCTAAATTTTTGTGCTGATTTTCTGCCTATGTTGTAGCTCGTGAGTTTTCCTGCAAGTATTGACCAAGCATGAAGCAGCTATGCACAGCTGTGACGTGCTCTCGAGCGGCTTCAAGTGGAAATTTGGTAGATGTGAAAATGGTGTTTTTTTCACTCATTTTAACTCATTTGAAAGCGCAGTTGAAAGCGCCACAAATTATGCATTTGAAAACAGATAATATTGTATTTCCTCTAATTGACGCGCGCCCTCTAATAATAGAGCGCCCTTGACTTTGAGCTTTTTATATCTCAAAACAGAAAACTTTTTGGGAGCCGCAAGCTCTAATACAATGATTCCGCGTTAAATCTCGAGATCGATCTTAAATTGAGTCATCAAGAAATTTCTATGGTAAGAGACAGTTATTAATTCTTTTCTGATGTGTTCCATTAATCTAATAAGTGAATCTGATAAAAGATAAAAAGATTTGTGTATTCCAATGGAGGGACCTGAACCAAATTTCTACTATGTAAATCTCTTAATTTTTAGAGAGCGGAATCCAGCAATTTGCTGTAAAATTTTTCATGCCATCATTCAGAAAGGGTTATACTTTTTTCGTCCTAAATTTGCTTTTTTGTCCCACATTTACTTCTTTTTGCCCGGGATTTTTTTGTCTTTATCTCTTTGTTGTCTTTATCTCTCTCTCTTTTATTTTTTATTTTCTTTTTTCAAAAACATAACACCATTGTGCACCCCAACAATTCTGGTTTATAACAAGGTATAATTTCATGCAAGATCTCTTGAAAAACAACAAATTAAAAGTATGAACTCAATTTTTTATTTTATTTTTTTATTTTACATTTTAAAAGCACTTGCACGGAATCATACCTTGTTAGAAACTAAAATCGCAGGGCTACACAATAGTGTTATCACTTTGCAGAAAAGGTCAAAAAATTAAAAAATAAAGACTAACGAAAAATCACGGACAAAAACGTAAATTTGAGACAAAAAAGGATAACCCAAACTATAAAGTGGCTGACAAACTCAAAAAATGCTATTGAAATATATTTTTTCGCGCCTTTTACTTTAGACAAAAATTACTGTTTTTAAAATTTATTTTTGACCTTTTCACAAAATAAACTTTATCTCTAACTTTTATTCTTCGATGCCGCCAAATTTTTGAATGATTGGCTAAGAGCCGGTGTGAGTGTTTGTCAGTTATTTCTAATCCACCAGTAATAAATTACAGTCAAACCTCGATAAACCGACACCCCTTGGGACCGAGCCTAAGGTGTCGGTTTATCGAGGTTTGACTGTATACTGACACTTTATCTTTTGAAATCTCGTATTAGCTCGTATTAGGTAGTGTTTAGTCTACAAATTTTTATTTTGAAAATTTTCTCTTCATAGTAACCAGAGGCAGCCTGAAAGTTTTCTACCTTTTTTTTTGCATCAGCAGGATTGGCGGTTAAAGTTTCTAATATTTAGGTGGTCTAAAATCGGGTTTGACCACTATTTTAGATTTTTTAGCTTCTGGACTCTATAAAAGGAAAGACTTTTGTAGAAAAAAAAATTTTCAACAATCTATGACTCAAAAAATTACGATTTGTATTTTATTGTTATTTGGTGGACTGGAAAGCCGTTGCTATATTTCAAAACTATTTTAATTTGTTTATTTTCAGTGTGATTGCCTGGTTTTCGTAGCCATTATGTCCGCAAGAGATCACAGGGAAGACGGTGAAATAGACAGGTAACATTTTAGTATCACTAATTCTTAAAAAAATCCAAAATAATCAGCTGCGAAGACATCAAGAATGTGTGCAAAATCAGCAACTACAACGACTTACATGAAGAACCTAGGGACATCAAGCCTGATCTGAGCAGTATCAACGATGGCAAGAACAAAGAATCCTCCAAAAGAAAGGGAAGGGGCAGGAAGAAGCATCGCAGCAGTACTCAGTGCTCCTCATCCTCATCGTCTGACAGTGGAAGCGGATCCTCTTCTTGTTCATCGTCTTCCAGCGGTTCTCATTCCTCGTGTTCGTCCAGATCTTCATCCTCCAGCAGCAGCTCGTCTTCGTCGCATGAGAAGAATAGAAGAAAAAGGAAGCATTCCAAAGTGGCGAAGAATAAAAGCAAACGTAAGGGTTTTAAAACTTGTAAAGCTTATGTGTCTGTTAGGGTTGTATCAATCTCCTAAAGATTGCTTCAGTCCATAACTTTTTTTCAAAAACTTTGCTCAGAACCACTTATGAGAATAGGTTTCTGTAGAAAAGGTATCTTATTGGCTTGGGAAATTATTTTAGGGTACGTTGAGTCCAACAGATGGTTATCCAATTTTTTTGTTGATTCGTTACTGAAACAGTGAATAATAAATTTGCATATTTAAATGGGGATACCAGTCAGTTACAGTGAATGATAGACAGGGGGCAAAACTTTCTTTTTCTCTTGAAAATTTTCTATAAGCATTCTACCTGATCCGACGAAAGTTTTCTCCCTATTTTTCAAAGTAGGATAAGGTCATAAATATCAGATTTAACACGAAACGAGTGAAAACGGGAACGATTGTTTTACGTTGTTACCTAATTATTTTAGGTCGACGTCGCTCATATAGCTCTTCATCGTCGTCTTCATCTGATTCGCGAAAGCCAGTCAATCTTTTGAATAACAAGAAGCCCTCCTCGTCCAGCCGCTCCAAGCTATCTACTTCAGTGGTTCAGAAAAAGGAAGTGTTAGTTTTTTTGCTAATTTCAACCAGTAAAAATCCTGATTTTTCATATTTCAGCGGTGTCCAAGTTCCGCATTATTTGATCAAAGAGCTCCAAATCGAAACAGACAATATGTCGGCGCTCGGTAATGCGTTCAAATTCCAGGTATGCTTTTGCTTAAGCAAGGCTAAATTATCTGCGCTTACATTCGTTAATCGACTGCGCTAAATGCATCTTGCTCATCGACCACGACACCGGAAACATCTCAATCGGACAGAGTTACAATGAGCTCACTGAAAGTGTGAATCTCAGTAATCTCATCGAAACAAATTGTACCACAATATCCGCTCTATATTTGGGTCCTGGTTTCTCGTGAATAGAAACTTATATTGAAAGACTGCGAAAAATATGTTTTATACAACTAAGAGACGGAGGTCTCAAAAGCAAAAAAAAATGTTGTTTTTTTTCAAGAAAAAATCGGCGTAATGCGAAACCCCTCAATCTTTTGGACTCACCAAACGGTGCTGCCAGAAAATTTCATATGGGACCACTAAATTGTTAGACGGAGCTAAGTTATGCGCTGCTTCTCGAACTTGTAGCATGTCTGCATCCAAACGCCCAACTTCCAGAATTTAATTATCAATAATTTGTTCCAGTTAAATCGCATCAAAGGTCTTCTTGTTGGCAAAGTGGTGTCCGGCTACTACGCCAAGTCTCCCATTAATTATAAAGTATTCGACGTGACCGAGCAAGCAGCCAATAAGTTGCCAGCCTACATCAAAGCAGGAAAGAGTGTCGCACAGCATTTTTTCATGAAGCAGGGCATCTCGTTGGAGCATCCGAATTGGCCGTGTCTGGTAATATTTTCGAGAATTTCTAGATTCCAACAACAAAATTTTGCAGGTGCAAGATGGTGGAGGCGGACACAAGAATTATTATCCAATTGAGCTCATGTATTTACCGTAAAGTGTGTGAGTGTATCTCACTTATATGCATAGTCATATGATTGTAGACCAGAAATAAAATATATTTTATGATTGCGTATTGTTTTTTTGCATGAGGCAGATAAAGGAGAGGACCTAAGCAGCACGGTAGTGCTCAAAAATTTTACAAAATTGCAAGAGAAATTTCAAAAAATTTTAATGCTAAAATCTGCTGCTAAAATTTGGAAATTGATTAAAAATTGGAATGAAAATGTTTGATGGGTTTCCAGAATTGAATTTGGCGTCTCCCAAATTTTTTTTGGAAATTCATCAAACATTTTTATTCCAAATATATTCTATTATTATCTAATATATTTAAATTCTTCTTTTGTCTGCTGGATACCCGGGTAGCATCCAGGTACTCAGGCTGTCCGATCCAGGAAGGAGTACTAGGCACCCAGGTGATGCGATCGAGGTGCAACCACTCAATAACTCATGTGTTCCTGTTCAAATGTTAGCACCCAATTACTCAGGTGGTAGTACCAAAGTACCCAAAGTACCCAGGGGCTTACCCAGATTTTTCAATTGGCTGTCCGGGATAAAAGTACTCATTAGAGGTACTTTACTCAGTAATTTCACTTGGTACTTAGTTTTTCAGGCTTAGGCAATAGTGGGCCAGCGTACATTAGGACGAACTCAAACGTTCTCGATCTAGGGCGTTTTGTCCCCTTTTCTTTGCAATTAGGGCTGTGCAGAAGTAAACATCAAAGGTCTAATGTTCATATCATTTTGAGCGTACTTATATGCATAGTTATTTTAATTCAGTGCGCTTTTTAGTGGTTTTTACAAACTATCAGCATCTGTAGTGCAAAATAGAAGGTATTGAAAATGTGCAAAACAGCATTATGATTTGGTTCGTTTCAGTAGCACTGCGATAGTGTGTCTTTATGGTGTAGTGGGTAGGGGATGACAACTATACATTAACGGGTTGGGTTCGAGTCTAGGTGGGTGTGATATGATTTGTTGGCTTATGATTAGAAAAAATACTGCTGTTCACGTTCTGAATGTTATTGAGGACCAAGTTTAACTCTCTCTATGAAGCCGAAATTGAGCTATTTTTACTTTTGAACTTTTTGGAGGAAACTAGGTGAATTGATCCACAGCACATAAATTGAAGCGCAACTTTTAACGCATTAATGCTTAGGCAAGGGTAGGCCAGCGCCCATTAGGACAAACTCAAAAATCCGTCGTTTTAAAAAATTTGTAGTGGGTTGCACTTCATATAGGGGGGGGGGTGCATTGAGGAGAGTGCACTTCATATGATGTCGATGCAAAGTTCAATTGGTCCACAACATTTTTATCACCTCCAGAAGCCGAACAAACTACAGTCGACGCTGGTTATAACGTACCCCCCAGGGACCGACCCTAGGGGTTGGGTTCGAGTCTAGGTGGGTGTGATATGATTTGTTGGCTTATGATTAGAAAAAATACTGCTGTTCACGTTCTGAATGTTATTGAGGACCAAGTTTAACTCTCTCTATGAAGCCGAAATTGAGCTATTTTTACTTTTGAACTTTTTGGAGGAAACTAGGTGAATTGATCCACAGCACATAAATTGAAGCGCAACTTTTAACGCATTAATGCTTAGGCAAGGGTAGGCCAGCGCCCATTAGGACAAACTCAAAAATCCGTCGTTTTAAAAAATTTGTAGTGGTTGCACTTCATATAGGGGGTGCATTGAGGAGAGTGCACTTCATATGATGTCGATGCAAAGTTCAATTGGTCCACAACATTTTTATCACCTCCAGAAGCCGAACAAACTACAGTCGACGCTGGTTTTAACGTACCCCCCAAGGACCGACCCTAGGGGTACGTTATAACGAAGGGTACGTTATATCGAAGGTACGTTATATCGAGTGTCCGTTTACCTTGATTTTGGAGCAGTACGTTATATCGAGTGTTAGCATGTAATTCCAAAAAAACAATTTTATTCAAACAACATCAAATAACATTCATAACATAAACTAACGGTTAGAAGAAAAATAATCTTCAATTTTTTTTGTTCCATTTTCTTAAAGCGTTCTTTGGCCATGGCATCATCCAGCTGATCGAACAATTTGAGAATGGCGGGATCAGTGACGAAGTCTGCATATCGCTGGATGATTCACATGGCTTGGCTGGCTTCTCGGGCTGTGACGGCAGGCTCCTCCTCTTCGATTTCCACCACTTCGAGTCGCTGCCCACCTCGGCCTCTTCCACCTCTTTGCTCTGGACATCCTCCGCGATTTCTGCCAAAGTGAGCTCCGCCAGTTGCGACTTGTTCATCCACAGCCAGATATTCCATAGATCGCCTTGCACTTCGTTGTTGGCTTGGAGTTGCGCCCAGAGTCGGTCCATTTCGCCCAGGATGTTCTCTTCATTGTCGTCGTCTGCCTGAAATAGAAGCATTTAACAACAAACAACAATAATTAAACAAAACCTCTTCGTTGATTAGAAACCCGGCTTTTCGGAAGCAACGGCTCAAAACGGCAGCAACGGTTTCTGGGCTTGACGGCATCCCAGGCTCGGCGGAGGAAATGGAGCGCATGAAAGATTGATCTTGTACTGGCGCTCGTCGTCGATTGCTGAGATGCGCTCACGGAGAAGGAAGGTCTGTAGTGCACCTTCAAGGTTTCAATGATTCCCTGATCGCATGGCTAAAAACAGAAAGGTCAGAACAATTTGAAGATCAAGCCCACCAAAAGACAAACCTCTGATTCGGCTGTTGTGTTTGGTGGAAAGAATTTCAGAGTGATCTGATCCAGCTTGATGTTCGAATGCCCACTGAAGTTGTCGAGGAAGAGCAAAACTTTTCGATTCTGGCGCTTGAGTTTACGGTCCCATTCCAGCAGCCATGCCTCAAAGATGACAGCTAAAGCAAAAAGTAACAATCAAAGTCTTACAATAAAATTAGTTACCGGTCATCCAAGCTTCGTGTTCGCTTTGTACTGCACTGGCGGCTCTTTGTTCTTGAAGCATCTTGGCTTGGCAGACTTTCCGATGACCAACAGAGGCAGCTTTTCTGTTCCCGACATATCTGATCCGACCAGCACAGTGGTTCTCTCCCTTGCTCTTCTTGCCCGATGTGCAGCGTTCCTCCTGTAAGAGATCATTAGAAGCAATTGAAGGGAATGAAGTCGACTCAAGGAAGTGCTACAAGAAGATCCAGCAAGCATTTGCCTACCTAAGTCCGCAATCAACAACAGGTTGAATTCTCGCCATAGCTAAAAGATGAACTGATTGAGGTTGGTTTTGTTTATTGGTTAGAGTCCTGTTGATCACATTCGTTTTAGATCTTAAACAGTAGAGAAGAATTCGGAAAGACTGATGTCACTCATTTGTTGGATCTCCTGGAGCCATCGGATCAAGGACAATCTTTGAGTCAAGAGTAGAAACGAGCTGGAACTTCTCGCCAACAAGTTTCTGAAAAATCCGTTGTTTGCAGGCCAAGAGGGAAAGGTAAGACTTGTGCATCTGAGTGAAATGATTATTTTCATATTTCAGGTTATGGTTGAGTGGGCTCACTGGTTGGCTGGAACTAGAATCTTTTCAAAGGACAAGCGCTGCTATGCCTGGGATGCAGTCAACTCAATGAATGCTCAAACATGGTGGACAGCCTTCTTCTCCGACACACTATTGGCCAAGGTGGTTCAAATGATTCACAACGTGCCTATCTCTGCAGCTCCAACCGAACGAAACTGGTCTCTCCGCAATGGAATTCACACCAAGCTCCGAAATAGAATGAAAGTAGACACGGCTTCCCAAGTGACGTTCATAAAGCACAATCTAATGCTGGAGCATGCCCATCTGTTCCAGCGAACAAGAAAGGAAGAACAAGTGGGAGAATTATAAGAAGAACCAAATGAAGAAACAATTCAAGAAACCGGTATTATTGGTGAAGAATATGTTGGTTTGTTTGAATTTGATTGAAAATGTTATATTAGATGTTGTATAAAACCACCAATTGTATGAATGATTATTTCTACGATTTTTGTAGAATTCTATAGAATTCCACGGGGTTTTTCTTTCTATGTAGAATTAACCAACCCTATTTTATACGCTAAAAACGATAGAAAACGTGTTTTTAAGATTGGGAAAGATATTTTTCAAACAAACAAATTTCGACTAAAAATCGATTTTGTGGTAGAAAAATCATTATTTTCACGGATTTGGAACAACGATTGTCTCGGACTACTGGCGAGCCTATGATTGTCTCAACGATGAGGGTTACGTCCATCTCAAGGTATTTTTTTTCGTTAAGAGCATAAACCCACATGCTGGATCTACCGCATACTAAAATTAAATGTGCATGGTTTCTACCTCGCACAGTTAGTCAGCTCGAGTGATTGGTCTCTAGGGTGCGCTTTCTTGTGTAGTTCAACCCGCGAGGGCGAGGGCCGAGCTGCACGAGACAGCTCACCCTATAGATTAATCCGAGCATATGTGCTCAGGTTGTATCCATTCCCATGACTTTTTATATAAGCGAGCATGTGGGTTGTTATATGAGATGACGTTTGTTAAAATAATGAAAGATAAACAGTATTCCTGACATGGGCGGTCGATTTTTTCGATTTTCGGAAAAGTGCCAAAAATGTCTTTCCCAATCTTAAAAACACGTTTCTATCATTTTTACCGTCTAAAGCAGCACTATAAACTGGAAATGATGGCTTGACCTTTTCGGGACGAACGGGTCAGAATTCAAATTTAAAAATTTCGGGACGGGACGCGGGACGGGACAGGTCAAAAAGTTATATCGGGACGGGACCCCGGGACAGGGAAGATTTTCGGGACGGTCATAAAAATTTCCGATCGGGAATTTTAATCCTATATGCTTTATTCATCTCTCAAACAAAACAAACAATTTAACTAGAACTACTACTAGGACTCCGAATTGTAATTCTCCAGCAGAGGCAAGTTGCGGTTGAGGAACATGATCATCTCCGCCTTCTTCGGGTCCAGATTCGTCCTCCTGTAGTCGTACACGTCGCGGGCAAGGGAGAAGATCGACTCGATTGCGACACTTGTTGTTGGGGCTGACAGATACTTCATCGCGAGCTTTGCCAGTGTTGGGAAGGCCTTGTGGTTGTCCTAAAGTACCAAAGAGAGAAGTGAATAACTAAATATAATTCGATCAGTATTAACCTTCCAGTACTCCAACGGATCCAAATCCGGCGAGAGCCTATTCAATTTCATGTAGGCGATAATCTCCTCGTCGATACCCGTCAACGGAAGAGATGGTAGTTCCCGACCAAGATCTTCGACTGTAATTACAAGTTGAAGGTAGTTGTTGAAAAATTGAATTTTTTCGGGACGGGATGAGACGGAATTTAAATATTTTTTATTCGGGGTGGGAGAGAAAATTTGAACAAATTCAATCCTTTTGCTTATGTGAATAAAAATTCGGATGATAGTGATGGAGAAAATTCTGATTGTGTCATAATCGAAATGAAAATGCAAAATTATACACAAAGTTTGATTGTGGAAACATGAGTTTAATGTGTAGAAACCAACTATGCAAGGCTTTGTTCTTTTGAGGAGAGCATGTTGAAAACTATCCAAAAGAAAAAATGAACAAATGTTGTAATTTTTCGAGTTTAAATAGTCTATTGCATTTTGATGACTATCCGTACGAGTTTTATGATGACTAAGAAAAATAAGTTATTGGCAAAAAACTACAAAGAGAACATTCGTAATCACAATATAGAGTGAACCCTTATTACCATGAGTTTAAGACAATGAAAGAAGTTGAAGATGCTGAAATTGAAAAAGCCAAAAATGAGGGAAAGGAACCAGCAAGAATTAAATTGATTTTTGATGTAAGTTCAAAAGTGGATAAAAAAGATATAACACGGATAAAAAAGATATAACACGTGGATAAAAAAGATATAACAAGATATAAAAGATATAACGAAAACTTGAGGACCAATAAGCAAACAACAGTGAAAAAAGCGAAAAAAACAAACAAACGAATAAGAAAAACTGAAATTTGAACGAAAAATATTAAGTTTGAGGATGTTAACGTAATTTTGAATCACCCTGTAGGTCGACATAGGCTCTAAAGTATTGGGTTGTAGCATAAGTTCCCGCCGTTTTTTCATGAATATTTATTTTCGAGTAAATCAAAGACTTTTAATAGCAAAACAATAATATATCACTCAATTATGTATTCTCCATCATTGTTCACGACTTCTTCCCATCTTTCCACCAGTTTATTAATTCCATTTCGCCAGAAATCCCCTGGACGAGTGTCGAACCAGTTGTTGAGCCAATTTTCGAGATGGTCCTCGTTCTCAAAGTTTACACCTCTCATATCGTTCGAGAGACAGCGGAAAAGCCAAGAGGTTCTTCTCGACTGTCTTGTTCTTCTCGAGCATTTCCCAGTGCACTAAGCCTTCCCAGTCCCACCACACACAGATCATTGTCTTCTTCGGGTGGAGATCTTGCTTCACTCTGGGCTTAGGCTTCTCTCCAGGGCTCACCCATTCCTTTCTTTGCTTCATATTCACGTAGAGACACCATTTTCGTCTCCAGTGACGATTCTGTATAAGAATCGTTGCTTGTGGCCATGGGTCCCTTGGTGGCGGGCGAGATTTTGAGCGGCAATGGTGAGTCGCTTATCCTTCTGTTTTTGAGTGAGTTCATGTGGGACCCAAGCTCCCAGTTTTTGAGTGAACCCCATCGACTGGAGATGACGGGAAATTGTCATTGGATCACATTCATCTTTTCCGCCAATTCTCTGCATGTTTGGCGGCCGTCTTCCTTCAAAAGAGCTCTGAGTTGGTCCTCGTCCATCTCGACTGGTCTTCCGGGACGAGGAGCGTCGTGGAGGTCGAAATTCATTTTTGAACTTGGCAAACCAGTCACGGGCAGTCCTTTCAGCAATAGCGTCAATTCCGTACACAGCGCAAATGTCTCTGGCAGCTTCTGTGGCTTTTTGACCTCGATTGAAAGCGCAGAGGAGCAGGTGTCGGAAATGCACTTTCTTGTCGACTTGGCAATCCATATGAATGCTATAAATAAACGGAAAAAAATTAGTAGTAGGAAAAAGCAATTATGCAGTTTTGTAGAGCAGAAAAAATGCTACAAAATGGTATAAAATGTTAGCTTATGCAGTAAGCTTATCAAATCTAAATTTTTGATAAGATAAAAACGGCGGGAACTTATGCTACAACCCAATAGGTTTTCGAGCCAAACTCCGTAAAAATTTCGATTTTCGAAAAATAAAAGTTTTTGTATTTTTGATTATTTTTTTTGTGATTTCAGAACATAAGCAGGCGTGTAATATATATTTACCTACACCTTAACTCTTTAAGCTAAAATTTTTGGAAAAGAACAAATGTTTTGCTGTTTGATGCTGATCAAGACGAACAACTTCATGTTTCGCCGAAACACCGACCGAAACGTTTCTGTTCCGGCAGAACATGAATGTTTCGGTTGGTGTTCCGGCGAAACACGTGTTCCGTTCCGGAGTTTCGGTGAAGTATGGTGAAAGCTATTGCGAAAAAAGCTAAGGCTAAAGGTTGCTAGGACTAATGTTAAACCATACATTTTCAATCTCACGAAACCGTGGTATGTACCGTGTTCTATCTAACAATCAGGCATACCGGCTTAAAAGAGGAAATCCGGTTACAGCTGATTTTAGCGCAATTTACATTTGCGCAATTTGATTTTGGCGCGATTGGCATTTTTGCAATACGCATATGCGCTATCTGCATTTGCGCAATTAGAACTTTGTGCAATGTGAATTTGCGCAATCGTTCGCTGCCCGTTCTTGTTTTAGTGAAGTGGTTTCACTGTTCATTCCTGCATTTATTTTTGTTGTAAAATGCCTCTTAAATAAAATTTTTACCATTGTTTGATCAAAAATTTGACTGTGGAAATTTCAATATTTCACCCGAACTTATGGTAAAATACCGGACAAATACCCGAGATTTTACCTGAAAATTTTTGCCTGAGTAAATGCCCGACCCTAGCATAATTTCTTACAATCCGCCCTCTATTTAATACTTTTTTTTTAAATCGTGTAGAGGTTTTACAGTACCTGGAATTTTCAGTGAGTAATGATGTCTCTGGCTTGTCGTTTCTACGCCAACGAATTCCCTGGTTTGTTATAATCTTTAAATAAGCGCTCTAAAACTGATTATTTTAGAAATCGAGGAAACGGTCGTGGTGAAGGTATCACCATCACTTTTGAAAAAATATGTTATTTAATTTTTCGCCCGTATAGGTTCACAAAATTGCTGAGATGGGGGCTTATGTGACTCTGTCCGAGTACAACAATAAGGAGGGTATGATTCTTCTCTCGGAATTGTCGAGGTTCGTCGACCCTTTACTAGTAAGTACTGCGTAAAATCTAATGGTAATCATTATAGACGCCGTATCCGCTCAGTCAATAAGCTTCTTCGTGTTGGCCGCAGCGAGTATGTGCTGGTGATTCGAGTGGATCGTGACAAGGGTATGTTAATTTCGACATACGGTCTTTTTTCAAATATAGGAATTGCCCTGTCTTTGAGAAATTTTTCACGACGATAGGATAAATTTTCTACTTAGAATACTTCTACGCTCCTTTATTTCATTCATAAAATCCATTCTTGTAGGGTACATCGATTTGGTATGCATTTTATAACTTCAGCCTAATTTTTAGGCATAAGTTTTCAATCCTTAATCTATCTTTGAGATTGATATTTTCAGTCCAAGCGCCGTGTTGACTCCAAAGACGTTCTTATCTGTGAAGATCGTTTCGCGAAAGCCAAAACGATAAACAGTATCCTGAGGCAAGTTGCAGAGAAAGTAGGGAGCTCTAAGTTGTTCGAAATTTACCATACTTTGTCTTCAGCTGGGCTACACAACCAATGAACAACTGGAAGAACTGTATATTGCCTTTTGAAATTTTTATATCTGCATTACTGAAAAAAGCTTTAGGTACAAAAAAACTGCCTGGCATTTCGATACCAAGATGAAGAAAAAAGCTGGGGCTTTCGAAGTTTTCAAGATGGCTTTGAGGTGATCAAGTTATTTTTGGCATGTTTCTTATACCCTATATGCGTTTTTTCAGTGATCCAACAGTTTTTGATGAGTGCGACATTTCCAAGAATGTCAAGGATGAGTTGATTGAGTATATCAATAAGAAGTTGGCCCCTCAGGCTTTAAAGATCCGATCTGACATAGAGGTTTCATGTTTTTCTTTTGACGGTATGTTATATGAATATGAAAATTAATTAATGAAGTTATTAAGGTATTGAGGCGATCAAGATTGCGCTTGGTGAAGGAAAGAAGTGTACCACCGAAGAGATCCCAATCAAAGTTACTTAATTTTCAAATTACATTATAATCTGTTTATATTTTAGATAAACCTTATCGCAGCTCCTCTCTTTGCCGTCACTGCTCAGACTGAAGGGATCGAACGTGATGAAGCAATCGAAGCCGTCAATAGGGCATTGGAAGCAATTAAAACGTCTATTGAGTCCTTCAATGGCTCTTTCAAAGAAATTATGGCGGTCAGTTTCTTTCCTGCTTGTGATTGCAGTCCCTATTTATCTCTTTTTTTCAAGCCAAAGGTGGTAAGCGATCTTGACGAAGAGGAAATAAAGAAGCGAATGGAGCTCCTAGAAGCCGAACGTGAAGATGATGATGGATTGGTCGCTCCAAAAGAATTGGACCAGCAAGCTGATGCCGAAGAGGCCAGAAATAATTAGACATTACAATGCAAATTTCTACTGTTGGTTGTTGTTACGGTGGTGATATGGAGTAATGAAGTATGTTTTGGTGTGTACACACAGTGTACTGTAGGATACGTTGAGTTTGGTGTAGAATTATTTTGGAAAATTTCTGCCAAAATGATTATGAAGATTTTTGAAGTAAAATTTGAGTGTTCAACGTGATGTCAACGTTTGATGCAGCATGATTTTTTTTATGACGGTTCCCATCGGAATTATCGTAAGGTACTCTTATATGGAGGGTATTATACTAAATAGCTTGTGTGTACTGTTGAAAAGGTGGTGTTCTTTCGGCAAACAACTTCGAAATACCGTTGACGGACGGTTACGCCTAATTAGATGTCAAAAGTAAAAAAAGAAACACCACCCAATCCAAGAAAATAAGCGGCATATTATTTCAACTTTCTCAAACAAACAAACAAACTTACTTTAATTTGATCTCATATTTACGGTCATAATATTCCAGCACACTAACTTGTTCCCCATGCACTTCCAGCATAGTATCTGCAGCCGTGGTAGGTTTGACTCCACTGTAAATTTAGCTTTTTACTAATCAAATGAAAGAAAAATTTAGTAGCTTACCTGATTCTCACATCTCGGCCTCTGGTATTGCCGTAGTGCACCTTAAATTAAATGCCGTATTTCGTCCAAAATAATTATGCGCTAAAACAGCATCCTCGACTGAAGATCTATACCATATTTTCTTTATTAATTCTCCACTCCCCAATAATCCCCCACCCTACTGACCTTATAGATATAATCTCAGCATAGAGCAAACATTTCGCAAATATGTTTATCGCGTTTTCATAGTTACATGAGTAGGGTTGTCGAATCGAGCGCTCGATTTCAAACTTTTCGCTCGAAAGTTCGAAAATTTTCGAATTTCGAGCGGAAATTTCGAATTTCGAGCGCTCGAAAAAAATTTCGAATTATAGTTTGGAATTTGCAACACACAAAAAAGAATGTAATTATGAATTTGCTTGTTTTAGAAGAATGCCAAGCGAAGTTTGGAAATCGTTTAAGAAAGTCGGTGGAAAGGCTATTTGAACTTGTGGTGAAGAGCTTACACTGTCAACGAGTGGATCAACAACTCATCTTTCGGGTCATCTGAAATCGGCAAGGCACGAGGAAAAGTTAGCGAACAAGTTAAAATTTTGTTTTTGTTAAGACTGTCTGTCATGCCAAAATAAAAGTGGGAATACATCAAGAAAGAAGTCGTCGAGATTTTGTCGAAGAATCTGCCTCAGCCATGTGCTTCTAGTGAAATACCACTAGCCCATACAACAAACGAACTTTAGGATGAAGGCGATGATGAGTTTGTGCAAGACGTTTCGGGAGAGAGGAGATGCAACCATGGTTGGTTAAATGGGTATAATTATCGTATTTGGTACCCTCCCAAAATGGCCGAAAACCATGTTATTCGTGCGTTTCAAACGCTGAAACGTACAGGAAACGCGTTTTGGCCAAGGTTAAGAACAAGCACCCCATTGGAGTAAAGAACAAGCACCCCACTCGAGTAAAGAACAAGCACCACATAATTTCACCCCATTTTGCTAGATATCGCATATTATTATTTATTTATTATTTTTATTTTTATGAAACCGGATTATTCGGATGGACAAATCATAATAATTCACACGATTTCAGTTTTAGCCATTTAAAAATAATTATTGCTTGTTGAGATCCATAGTTGAGATCCATCAATGGTCGGTGAGCACAGCCAATTTTTTTGAGTGTTTCACTCAAATTAATCACCCAGTGTCGCCTAATAAACGCCCTTTTCAAAACTATATGCTATTTTGAGAACAATTTTGAGAACACGTAATGCATATTATATGTTCTTCACTCGAGTGGGGTGCTTGTTCTTTACTCGGGTGGGGTGCTTGTTCTTCACTCGAGTGGGATGCTTGCTCGTTACCTGTGCCCACGTTTTTATGCGGCGGAAAGTACTTTTTTTCCAAAAATTTTTCATTTTTCACTAAAACCACAGGGTGACCCTTATGGTACGCCCAATATACACTACATTAAATGAATTCATCTTCTTCAGATGTAACTATTGCAGCATCCAAAGTGGAGCTGATGACACTTTCTTCTTCATCATGATCTAGTTGTTCGTCTTCTTCGGCCTGCTTCTGCTATGGTTGGACCATGTGTCATACATAAACCAGATATTCTAGATTATAAGTATGTTTGGCCGCTTCGCGGCCAAAGACCCAACTTGCTCCTCATTGCAAGGGAAGGGGGAAGGGTGTATATACACCTTCATGGATATACCGTATTCCCTCTAATAAGCCGACGCCCCTAACTTTGAAGACCTATATCTCAGCCTAGAGTAAATATATTGCATATCTGTTTTTCACGTTTTCTTAGTTCTCATGAGCTCTACCGATTCCACCTTTCAGATTTTGGATTTTCACATAAAATTTTCGAGATCGACCAAAAAATTTTCTGATTTTTGGGAGGTTTGAAAAATAAGCCGACATGTCGACTTATTAGAGGAAATACGGTATGCCCAATGTAAATCAAATAAGGAATACAAACATATAAAGACAAGAAAATGACGGACCCAAAAAAGGTTTCGGGCGTACCATAAGGCCCCCTGTGGTTTTAGTCAAAAATGGTCAAAAAAAATTCCGAAAAAAGTGGTTTCCGCCACATAAAAACGTGTTTCCTGTAAGTTTCAGCGTTTGGAACGCACGAATAACATGGTTTCCGGCCATTTTAGGAGGGTACCAAATACGATAATTATACCTTTAAATGTGTATTTTTAAAGCTATATAGATTTTCTAAGTATATGCCAGGAAGAAAAGAACCATTACCCAGGTGAGAAGAAAATGCCCATGCCTAGGCCAGATATTCCAGGACATGACGAAATGTACAACTGGTGGATGAAGAATGCTGTGCGGTTTCCTAACTTAGCTGTGTTTGCTCGCAGATACCTATCAATTTCTCTTTTCAGCGTAGCGTCAGAAAGGTGTTTTTCCAAGGCAAGCTTGCTTTTCGCTAACTCTCTGAGGTTTCGTTTGGCCAAGCAAACCGCGGCTAACCTACTAATCAAGGCTGATTTGGCGGAACAAGTTCAAAAGAAGGCAAGAAAAACTAAAGAAGAACCAGAAGAAACTGTTGAATTTATGTTAGAAGAAAATGGGTACTTATACGGTTCCCCCCCATACCGGAATTTTTTCGAAAACAGGTTTTAACCATTTCTAAGCAATTCTTACACGCTAAACCCGATAAAAACGTTGTTTTCGACCACTTTCCATCAAAAATTTTGACTTTTTTAGATTTTCTACCTGCCTGCCTTCGGCAGGCAACCTACTTCAACAGGAAGCCCCTTCATGGTCCGGGCCAAGGGCTGACCCTTTATATATCAAGAAATATATCAAGGAAATTTAACCAATAAAAAACCACTGAAAATATAAATGTAAAAATGCTTATAAAAAATTCAGCGGCAGTTAAATTATTTGCGTATTATTCCAAGCCCTAAAAAAAGAACAAAATTTCACAATAGTAGCAGCAATGTAGTATTTTCCCTAGCCTTGCAATGTTAATTTTAATGATTTTTATACCCCTTCTCCAGTGCAAGCAGGCAGCTCTTTTTTCAAGAGATATAGATATATATTTTGAAGATACATATTTCTTGATATATAAAGGGTCAGCCCTTGGCCCGGACCATGTACCCCCAAAGGGGCTTCCTGTTGAAGTAGGTTGCCTGCCGAAGGCAGGCAGGTAGAAAATCTAAAAAAGTCAAAATTTTTGATGGAAAGTGGTCGAAAACAACGTTTTTATCGGGTTTAGCGTGTAAGAATTGCTTAGAAATGGTTAAAACCTGTTTTCGAAAAAATTCCGGTATGGGGGGGAACCGTATAAGTACCGAAAATGATTCAATTGTGTAAAATGCTGATACAATAAATTTGTTTGGTGAAGTGGTCATGTGTGGTCGATTAACCATGGTTTCCATTAATTTATTTCTAAAAAATCCATTAAAAAGGCGGCGAAGCCGATAAAAAATTTCGAATGGAGCGCTCGACTCAAAAATTTCGAATATCGAATCGAGCGCTCGACTCGAAAATTTCAAACGCTCGACAACCCTAATCCTGAGTTTACCTGATTAAACTTTTCAGTTTTCGGTTGAGCATTCGAAAATCTCAAAATCGTCCTCAAATTTTTCCGAATTTTTAGGGGTTGAAAAATTTAATAGATAAAATACGGTATCTCAATTTAGAGTAAAAAAATTTTTCTGATCTCCTATGAAATTTACCAATTCTGTTGTTTCAATTTTGTTAAAGCATTCAAAAATTTCGAAACTGATTTTAAATTTACGCGATTTGCAAATGAAATAGCCACCGAAACCTGTTCTACAAGAAATGTAGTAGTGCAAAAAAAACTTTTAGAATAAAAATTACCTCCACGTGCAAAGTTTTGAATTGGGAGTGGATGCGACTAATATCATGTGGGCGAATGGATCCTCCACTACCAAATGCTATAAAAACACTACACTGAATTCAACTTTAGAATTTGTAACTTTGTCACCATTTGGGCCAAGAATGGCTCTGGCTTTTTCGAACAAGCTCTGATTAGCAATATGGAATGGTGTCTTTTTGGCTGGATATATAAAAGTTATATAAATTTGAAGTGGACTATAAGTAACTTACTCTCTACAATGAGTCCAGCATGTTTGTATCCTCTGCCTTTGGGTCCTTCCACATACTAAGCACCACAAATAAAATATTTATTTGTTGGAGTTTTCTAAAAGACACTTACACGAACACTTTTGTGGGCGCCAATAGCCAAGTATTTGGAGTCTATAGTTGGTCAAAAGTTTTTTCTGGGAAATATTGAAAAAGTGTGTGAAGTCGACATACCACTTAAATTTGGCCCATCTTCTGGTGTGAAGCCGAATTTTTCTGGGTGCATCAGGAAACTGGACCCTGAATTTAGAGCATACGGTTTTTTAAAATCGAATTTACCGCTTGTAATTACCTCCTCCAATAATAACATGCTGATCTCTGAATTAGGACATGAAAAGTAGTGCTGATGCCCGAAAAATGCGAGATTTTCAGCTTTAGCTTGACTTTTTGATGTCAAATTGAAACCAAATCAAAAATCTCTTTTTACACCTTACAATCAACTTTTAATTTTGCATCTTTTAGTATGGTCAGATCTTGTGAAACAAATTCCCTGATTGCGAAGGTGGGAGTTTAAAAAATGTCACATTGCTGTTGGAGCAAGAAAGGTAATGCAAGATTAGTGCGAGATTTTCATTAGCCTCCCCATACTTCGGCGAAACATCGAAACAATACACATGTTTCGCGAAACAATCCTGGAAAAATGTTTTGGGGAAACATGTTTCGAAAAACAACGGGCTTTTAAAACATGGTACAGTCGAACCTGGCTAACCCGTCACTCCAGAAACACGTCACCCCCGCTAACCCGTCACTTCAAAAAAATTTGGTTGGCAGAGAAAGAAATTCCGCTAATCTTACCCCCATTAACCCGCCAGCTCGGTAACCCGTCACCCCTGTTAACCCGTCACCCTCCGTCCACAATCAACAAAGAAAATTACCCTTGATAAGCCGTCACCTAGCATATTGCGGAAAAGTTTTCAAATTTCCGCCAATTTTTTTTTAACCTTTTGTGTTTCACCACAGCGACGCCTTGGATGAGGTCTTTTATTAAGAGCAAAGGAAGTCGCAGAAGCAAAGTAGGATCAAGGACTTCTTCCCTACTGTTTAGCGTCTGATTTGGGTGGTTGAATTGTTAGTTGCTCGAATAAACGATTCTTATCGATACTTGCTCTTTGTGATCCTACACCGTCGGTAACCCGTTACCCTGGCTAACCCGTCACCTCAATTTGGTCCCCAGGGGTGACAGGCTAGCCAGGCTCGACTGTGGTGTAATGCCCATAGTTGCACGCGCCCCGAAAATTTTCAGAAAAATAGGGCGCCGGCTTTGAAAAACTCCGGTGCCGGCGCCTGTTTTTTCAGAAAATTTGCATATTTTTTTAATAAGTACTTTTAAAAAAAATGTTCAACCTTTTTCATCTTTTATTGATATTTGCTAAAAAAACATGTTTTATTTTTTTTTGTACAGGCGCCATGGAATCTCCGGTGGGGTGGATTCGATACCATGCCGACCACTTCGATGTGGCGAAGTTCAAGATGAAAGAAAATGTTTGAAATGAAATAAGAACTTAAAAGAAATCTAACCATTGTTGTGTCGGTTGTTATGTTCCTTTTGATTGAATAAAAGTTGTGGTGAAAGCTGTGAAGGATTTGGTTGGTTGCGCTAACTGATCGTTAAAATAAGCGTCGGAATAGGGCTGTGAACGAAACAGACTTAACGAAACTGACTTTTTGAATTTTTGAAAAAACCGTCGTTAACTGATCGTTAAAAACAATGTTAGTGTATAACAAGAAAAAGATTAATGCGTGATTTTAAATTTTGTCACTCTTCTTAATGATAAATAATAAATTCTCCAAAAGAAACATTTTCTCAGTCTCTTCTCAACATTTCTCAGTTACACACCGGCGCCATAAAATTTTGCGTGCAACTGTGGGAATGCTTATTTATAAGTCTAAATTGGTTTTAAGGATTATTGTTGCGTAGTTTTTAGCCAGTATTACTCTTTTTCTATCGTTTCCTCAAATTCAAGGGTATTTATGTCAAGAGAAGCGCGGGGCTTCAGATCAGATTCACTTCTTTCTACATTGGATTTACTGTTTTATTTTTAACGTATAAATAATGGTTTCGATCCTTTCTCAAAAATCTCAATCCATCCTTAATGGCACTAATAAGGTAGTGGTACCCACATAGAGGTGACGAGCACTCACATTTCCACTCACGTTGCCACCCACCTCGGGTTTTGGGATTTGAATAGGAAAAGTTCCAGTGTAAGTGATATTAAACTGCATTCTCTTCAGGCTGTTTCGATATGATAGCATGAATTGCTTTTTTTATTTTTCAAATTTTATTTCAGGCCATTTAGATGGACATCTAGCTGACCAGCTGGTTTTCACCCCAGATGTTGGATACTGGATGGGTAAAATCACAATTTTGGTATTAACCAAACCGGCTCCCTACACGATTTTTCGTCAAATAAAGTTTTCTTATTAATATTAAAAGACCATGGCCACCCGTTTTAAATTGTCCCCCGTCAATTCAAAAAGTTTTGCTTAATCATTGAACTTCTGTACGGATTTTTCAACTTGGTTTCTAACAAAACAAGGCCTAGAATTTAATTTTAGGCAAAGTTTTGTTAGAAACTAAGTTAAAAATTCCGTACAGAAGTTCAATGATTAGGAAATTGTCTTGAATTGGTGGGAACAATCGTTGTCGTAGACGGCAATGGCCCTTTAACTAAATTTTAATTTTTTTCAGGCCATCCAGGTGGATATCCACTTGACCAGGGGGTACCTAACCCAGCTATTGGATATGGAGTGGGTAAAATCACAATTTTGGTCTTAAGAAACCAAATTTCTGAGAGGGGGGGGCGGCAATTAGAGGAAATACGGTACTGCATGCTTTATTGAAATGTGACTAAACATACTACTTAGCGCCTCTATAAATAACCAAAATGTAAAGCTTTGTTACGAACTGTCAATTGACTCAAAAATACAGAGTGTAAAGAGAGCAGATATACATATACCCTTGGGAAAAGAAGGAAGAGGTGGCGGCGTAGTGTGATGGTAGCACATCAGTTCGGAAAACTGAAAGCTACAGGTTCGATTCTTGCCACCACCATTTGCCTCTTCCTTCCTAAACTTTTCTAGAGGTAAAAGCACCTTGATAAAGAACACTTTACGCACAAAATTTGGTTCGGTATAGAACCCATCGACCAACCTCCCAGCTTCTTCCACCCAGACAGACATGTTAGCCGAGAATAACTTCTTTATGATGCTTCTTGACCCCGATTCACAAGAAAGCAGTCATTTTTTTATTGGGTTGATTCATAATTAATGCGGATTTTTGTTGCCTTATGATTCTTTTGATCTATTTCTTCTTTAAATTTGCTTTTTTGTTTTAAAGTATGCCCTCGCTTTTAGTTAAGAAGAATGCGCGTCGAAAACCACCTTCACATTCGCCATCGACCGCCTTCATGCATCCATCCAAGTCAAGAGGCCTCGAAAAAAAGAACCAGATCGTCTTTCATCATGACAATGCTCGGCCTCATGTTGAAAATCGTGTGGTCCAATCCATCAATGAGAAAGGCTGGGATTTGCTTGAACATCCTCCATATTCACCAACAGAAGCTCCAACAGACTACCACGTCAACCGGTCTCTAAAGAATTGGCTAGCGGGGAAGGTCTTCGAGGATTTAGACGAACTTGTTGTTGATCTCAAAGCCTGGATTGCATCCAAGAATGCTCGCTTCTTTGCTAGCGGAATTGATCAACTGCCAAGTAAATGGAAAGCTGTTATTGATGTTGATGACAAATATGCCCCAGAGTGATCCTTTAGAAATGTTTATGATTATGCTTTCAAATGTTTTGTTGTCGAATAAAGTTACAATAAAAAATCCGCATTAATTATGAATCAACCCAATAGAAGCATGAATACCAAAGTTTTTTTATGCACAATGTCTCCTAAAAAACCTGCAATCCTGCAGCATCATAGTTTAAGATTTAATCCCGCTTTCGCAATTACACATCGTGGATCAGTCCGTAACCCTACTACCATAGTAGCGCCGGCGCCAATGTCAATGATTACGTTATTTTTTATAAAACAAAAAAAATACTTACGGAGAAAATAAAGGACACTGGCTGGTTGCAAGTTCAATGAACTGCTGGAGAGAATGGTTTTGATTGGTAGCTAAAATAAAAAAATTTACTCATTGTCCACTGTCATACCACAGTAAACCTACTGTCATTGTTGAGATGAGACAAATCCCCCAAATTTAACTCAAATCCATCACGCACTTTTCGCACCAACATCTCAATGCCTCCAAAGCGTTGAAGCTCTTGCACCTGATTTTGGAAAAAAATCAAAATCAAATATGTTATTGAAAAATTTAAAAGTCATAGGTGGGGCTATTCGGAAGAATTACCAACATTTTGACAGTCTGCTTGGTCAAGCTCAAACACTTGCTCCTAAAATTTTCAAAAACAAATTTGAAAAAAAAATCATACAAAAATAGGTCAGCATACATTTTTAGGGCCCAGCTCCACCCTTCTGAGAGTGTATAGGATGCATTGAAGGTCGTAGTAAACAGCATGAGGATTTTCACCAAACACTTCTGGGAATTTGCCAATCATCTGGAACGAAATAAATAACATCTTTGTTCACAAAAAAGGGTCTACGAACCTGCTCGAAGGCTATACGACACATATTCTTACGGTCCACAACCACTGAGCTGAAAAAGAGCGCTCTCACAACACGTCCGCTTCCGCATGCGATATATTGTGAGAGCCCACCCGCACTTGCGTATAAAAATGCGTACGGAAATGCGAATATGTTATGAGAACCCATCCGCATCCACACACTATGTAAATTACCAATTAATATTCCTATCATTGCTCTGAACAGTTAAAGAGGACAG
This sequence comes from Ditylenchus weischeri, assembly GCA_029231635.1. NCBI lineage: Eukaryota > Metazoa > Nematoda > Chromadorea > Rhabditida > Anguinidae > Ditylenchus > Ditylenchus weischeri. Next base: position 42,970 of record JAMRYI010000218.1, read on the forward strand.
ACAATAAGGGCTGAGAAAAGCATGGTGGCTTTATAATATAAAGCAAAAAAAGACAAAAAATTTCAGAAGTGCCCGAATTTTTTCGGGACACCCTGTATGTGATGGATTAATATAGAAAAGAAATATAAAAAAGTGCCGGATATCGGATATCAGATGCAGCCCTGTTATGCGGATATCAAGAGCCTATTCAGTTGAGAATATGTAAATAGATCAAATATTAAAAACATGATTGTGTCAGCAGTTTTGATAATAGAGACCAATGAGTAGAAGAATTCGACCCTACCGGAGTACATCTCTAACCCATCAAGCCCCCTTCGGGGGCGCAGGAGGCTTGGTTGCTTGGGGTTGAGATGCGCACACCCACATACCTTAGACACAAATAGAAAGCAACTCTGGATGCATAAAAAATGTATGCATACCAGAGTTTCTTTATGCGGTAGGCCCCAGTTAACAAAACTATGTTCAAATTCCATCTTTTTGGGGTCAAGGTACCCTCAACATCTGATTTACTAAGTTATACTAAATTTAAAAAATTGACATTTTATAAAGAAAAGTAGGTGGAAAACACCTTTTTATCGTGTTTAACGTGTAGGAAATGCTTAAAAATGGTTAAAATGGTGTCTTGAAGGAGTTCAAAAAAATTTCATTTGGGGGTATATTGGTATACTCCGGTGGCGCCAAGAATTCTAAGGGTAAAAATCGATAAAAAAACCGATAAGCATTTTATCGATTGTTATAAATAGTTCTCGTTTGAATCGATTTTATCGAAATCGATAAATTTATCAATTTGGCACACCATGACACCTTGGCACACCTTTATATATCTTGAGATTTTTGCATCCTTACGGATGTTCGAGTTTTCCCTCTTAGAACGAGGGTTTTATGTTGATAGAAATTGAATTTTTTTGAACCCCAGTTAATTTGATTTTAATATTTTTACACTTACATATTTTTTACAACAAACGATAGACCAGCAAAAAAAATATTAGACGAATATCAAGCCAAATCATAATCTCGAGATCAAGTTTTTTGGAAAAAATTCGCCTTGGTCCTAAAATTCTTAATCAGGGGTATCCAAAAAACTTTTGAAATGAATTTGTCAAAATCAGAATTGACATAATCGTATACAACTTTATGCTCAAGACGACCACAATGAGCAGGGCTACATTTCGAGCACAGGGATGTATTGGTATTTGATCATATATCAGAACATGCCGAAAATTCCGGCGCTACTAGCGAATGTGAAACCCATTGAAGTTTTTTTTATTTTTATGAATCAAAATTTTTTGCTATCTGTTACAAAGTGCTAGTCCCTTTAGGGCCGATCAAGGACTTTTCCGCCAACCTAATAAATATTATTAATATTTTGAGAAAAAAATAAAGTTTCGGCGCTAGTATAGAATACCCTCCCTCAGACCTTCTAGAAATCGCTGCAACCACCCTTTGGAACAACAAGTTTAGGCTTAGCCCGTAGGTTCAGGGGTAGGTCAGCGTATTAAAGTTGTGACTAATAAATGTTTTACGCACTTTTTCTGGGGTCCGGGACATATACCGTATTTCTTCTAATAAGCGAGCATGCCCGTTTATTAGAGACTGCCCGACTATTGGAGACTGCCCGCTTATTAGAAGAAATACGGTATTTGGGTACTTTTTACTTAAGTTTAAAAAAGCAAAATCGTTGGTGGGGGGTTTATTCGCTAGTAGGGTCAAAATTCCTATAAATTTTAGAAAATTTTCGAGACGCAGGAGACTTTTTTGAAAATTTTGTATATTTCGTAAATTTTGCGGGCATGGCCTTGCGCAGTCGTATGCCTAAAATTAAGTCCTGCTTACTGACGGCATATTCAGTACAAGAATGTGCATCATGTTTACTATGATTCCAATAAATATATAAGTTTTACAATAAGTTCTATAGAAAATTCTGAAAACTCAGGTAAGCAAGTAGCAATCAACAGTCTTGAAATTGTTCGCTATTTTTTACCATCACAAGAAAAGCATATACACTACAGATATTATTGAACAGCTAAAAATGACAAGACTGAATTTTTAACATGAAAAATTTTCATTTACGGCTTTGAGGATGCGGATGTGCTCTCTCAGTATGTCTACACGTGCGTACGCAAATGCCCACGCACGTGCGGATGCGGACGTGTTGTGAGAGCGCCCAAAGGAATAGTATGTACAGTCAAACCTCGGTTACACGCAACACCAGTTATACGCCACCCCAAATAGACTGAATTTGGTTGAGATTGGCTTTGACCTAGTCAACTGACACCCCGGTTATACGCCACCTCGGCCGGTCCCCTAGGGTGGCGTATAACCGAGGTTTGACTGTACTCAATTTTTCCGAGTGGTATTGGCCGTAATCATAGTCGAGGTCAACATTTAGAATCAACATTTGTTTAAATTAAGAAAATGTCAATAATTTTTTTTAATTATTTTATTTTGATATTTATGACCCCAGACTAGCTCTACACGGAAATTTGGACAGTTTTTCCAAGGCATTTATGAAAATTTGGCGTATAAAAATCAGTTGGGAAAAAATGTTGAGGGGTCAACATTTGCCAAAATTTTGAAGCGACAAAATCTCAAATTTCTGTTAATGCAGGGTTCGGACCTCAAAATTTTAAAATAAAGGACATTAAAAAAATAAAGATTTCGGCATCAAAATAGAGGACATTTTCCAAAACACGCTAAAATCACACGAAAAAAACACTTTTTCCTTTGTTCTACATACAATCAGAATTGTTTTAAGCCAAAAACAATTCAATCTCTATCATGTTTCCTTCACTTTAAATTTTATTGCGGAGTAATTCATTGCGTACAGTATGTTCTCTTATATACCGAACGGTCGGTTTATTTTTCAGCCTCCCTCTAAGGGGTCGGTTTATTAGAGTCATTTTCACATTTTTATGGTTTCAACCAAAATCTAATAAGTGGAATTGGTAGAGCTCGCGGGAACTAAGAAAACCCAATAAACAGTTTTGCAAAATATTCACTAGACCCTTCATAGACCCTCGAAGTTGAGGGGTCGGAATATTAGAGAAAATACGGTAACTAATCATTCGCGCCCACTTATTTTTCACTTTAAGGCCAAAAAAAACCTTTTTTAAAACTTAGGCAAAGTCTTAGGCGCAGTTTTCCTAAATTTTTTAAAGTTTAAATTTCAAAAAAGGGGCGCAAATAAGTGGACGCAAATGAGTACAAACCCTACATGCAGTTTGTACGCGCCGACAAAATCAAAGTTGACTCGAACTTGCAAGAGAGCCTTCACCTTTTTCATCTTGAGAACATAACGAGAGTCAGTCCATTCTGCTTTAAATTTTGCGCTTTGGGTTAGACGTAGCAGAAATCGAAACAAAAATAAGCAATGAAAACGAAAAAAAAGCAGAGAAAAATTGGGTGAAATGTAAAGACAAAAGAAAATTTGAGTAAAAGGGTTGCACCGCAGGCAAAATTTTGAAAATTTAAAGTGTTTCCTCTAAATTTTGGCGCTAATTCAAAATAAAAGGAAATAAAGGACTCTGTGCCAAATAAAGGACAAATCTTTAAATAAAGGACAGATCCGAACCGTGTGTTAATGTCATCGTGTAGAGCTCGAAAAGTTAAGTGGGAATCACATATATCAAATTTTGCACTTTTCTCTCAAAAAATTGATATTTTAGCACTTTTAAAAAATATCGACCCCCTAAAATATTTGACCCTCAACACGACTATACTTACACCCATTTATATGGATATACATATATATTGGGTTGGTCCATAAGTTCGTGGGTCGCGTAAGTTCACTTATACGTAACAGACCATATTCATGTATGGGTTGCAAAATTTTTGATAAATTAGAATTGGCACTCAATTAATTGCTGGGTTTGAAAATCGAAATTTTGACTACACAATTTACGATTTGAAACCCTGTTTTGAAACCCTTTGAAACTATTTTGACACATTGCAGTCATAGATGTGCCCTAGAGTTATGCGGTGTCTGCATCTCGGGAGATTGTCCGTTTTCCTCGAAATGGTCGAGTGCTGGAAACCGGTTATTGGGTCACTTCATCACATCCTAACACCCATACTCCTGCATACGAAAATGATCTACGTGAATAACTGCACCAGATCTTCAGCTTGTCCCGGTCGGCCATTCTCGTGTTAAGATTCTCTTCTGCTTAAAAAATGCAAGTTTTTCCTTAGTGCACAATTGATGACTATGATTGTTAATATTTCAGCTAAGGAGTCCTTTGGTGCCAGGCCTTACTTCTGTCATCGCTACCAGCGCCGCTATTTGATGTTGAAGTTATAATGGACCAAGAGTTGAGAAATATTTGTTGTCCAACCGATTAATCAGAATTGTTATTGTTTTGTCATTGTTCTTTACTTTGGAAATGTTTTTGTAATTCAGAGTGGTTAGGACGTATTTAGGTGTGCCGCAAACAATTCTGGCGAAAAGCATAGAATATCAAGGCGAATATCTAATCAGCCGTCGATCAAAATTTTTGACAAGGAAATAGTCATCCACTATTAGCAGACCACTAGAAAGCACGCTGCGGCTATGTTGCATCAACACCTTACCTGACTGCAGAGTAATACGCGACAGCCCGCGGTCTTCTCGTAAATTACCCGTCGACTGCCCATAGAATACCCACCGACTACCTTAAAAACGCCTGTAGATTACGCGCGTATTGCCTGTGCACAATATGTGAAAAACTTGCGGAAAAACCCAAGGACTACCTATGGACTAATTGTGGAACACCTGTAAAATTTCAAAATCCACTTTTAGCTGACTATTGACTTAAGCAACCGAAACCTGAATAGAGAATCCAATAATTAGTTAAAATAGATAACAGAATCAAATTCTTTTCATATTACACTATAGAAATGTCATACAACCTCGTTAATTAGTAAAAACTTATCAAAAGACTCAAAAAGAGACTTCGGAAAACAATTGAGAGAGCGAAAATAGTAGAAAACACACCCGACCGTGCAAAAAGTGAAAATGAATTTCAAAAATTTAAAAGCTTGGCGTTTTGGTGTGCCGTTAAGTGATTTTTGGGACATTTGTCCCGCCAACCGCTAAACGTCCTTACGCCCAAAATTTGAAATGCCGCTTGAATTTTAGGCAGCAGAACTCAAATTTGATTTGATGCAAAATGAAAGTTTTTGGCAGCAGAATTAAATATTAGACTTTTTTTAGAATTTATTATATTTTATTGGCTGTTCTGTCGTTATTTCATGGTTTTATGGACACCATCTATGGTTAATCGACATAAATTTGTATAATTTAAGACATTTTTTGGGCCGTACTTTATGCGGTCTGGTCTGGGTAAAGCTTTTTTGGCACGGTTTACCTAAAACTTTTAAATTACGGACCAATCGTGCACATGCATTTTCATCACTTAAATGGCCGACCATTTACGACAACCCATTTCCATTTAAAAAAAACCAACCATATTAAAAAAAAATTGTCACCAAAATCCCAAATACTTCTAGACCAATGTCAATGCAAAAAACACGAAAATCATGTTATTTTTGCCTCAACACAATAAAATTACTTGTTTTGCTCTGGTCATTCGTTTTGACAACAAATATAAAAATTCCCTCTAATCTGCGAAATCAAAGGTATCCTAAAACTTTCTAAACGTACAAAATATAATGCTTCTGAGGCAAAAATAACATGATTCTCGTGTTTTTTGAATTGAAACTGGTCTAGAAGTGTTTGGGATTTTGGTGACAAAAATGTTTCAAATATGGTTGATTTCTTTTAAAAATGGAAATGGGTTGTCGTAAATGGTCGGCCATTTAAGTGTTAAAACCCAATAATTATCCAGAGCAGTGTGGCTCAAAAAAACTCGGAAATTTTTAAAAAAATTCGCGTAGTTAGCTCCTTGCCATGTCGATTTCCCCAGGAAAATAGAGGACAGTACTTAAGCTACCTGGGAGCTCTGCGGTTAGAAACGCAAAAGATGTGCATGAAAAACAACAAAAGGAATTAGCAGGTTAACAAATCTTTTAAAACTGAAATTTTTCAGAATTTCCCGAATTTTTTTGAGCCAAACTGTGCTTACTCGTCCTTGGAGCGTTTAGTGAATTCCAATTTCTTGTCACGACCACCACGGAAAATAGCAGACAAAGTGATGTCTGCAAAAAGATAATTTACAGTAGACATCTTTAATAGTTTTTCCGGCTACCATAGCGAAACACAGGCATTGTAGCCATTTTGATGCCATACACATTGCTTACTACTTTGATTGGTTCTATAAAATAAATTAACAGTTTTTATCTAGCTGACCATAAGCCTACCTCCCATTGTGCCTGGTGAAATCTTCTCCTCCAAGTGGGGGTCTCCAATACCTATTCCAAGCCTTTGGAATTCCTAAATGTCGGTAATAATCTGCTGATAAACAAGGTGAAAATCGTGTGAATACAACTGTATCTTCCATTTAGAATCGCTTATTGTTGCATTTTTTAACTCCCAGGAGCTCCACCGATTCCGCTTTCTAGATTTTGGTTGGGCAAATTTTTCGAGATCAATCACAAATTTTTCAGATTTGAAAAATAAGCACCCATGGGCGCTTATTAGAGGAAATACGGTACATTCATTGAGAATACACTTGGGGCTATCATTTTCATTGTGTATTTGGAACTTGTTGGGTTGGGGGTGGTTTCACTTATTTAAAAATAGTGTTTAAACGACTCCCAAATAATTTTTATATGCTTCAAACGATGAAAAAGTTATTTTCTAACATTTTTCCACACAAAAAATGAATTTTTTGAAAAAAAATTTTTTTTGACCAAAACTTGACTTTTTGCCTTGGGGTACCAAGGTAAACTATTAGGTTGTCTCAAAAGTTCGCACCGCGTTGCCTCGGTCCCCCCTGTTGAAATTTTTGTACAGTTTTAAAAAGTTAATATCTTACAAAGCAACACAATAATTTGCCAAACTATTATATCCATCTAAAAACAATAAACAATATGAGCTGAGCAAAAAAATAAACGAAAAACTGAAAAACATTGCAAAATAAACACAGAGAACTTTTTAAAACTGTACAAAATTTTCAACAGGGGGGACCGAGGCAACGCGGTGCAAGCTTTTGAGACAACCTAATACTTTATATTGTGTGAAGTTGACTGACCTTGCTACCCCAGGCAAAAAGTAAAATTTTGGTCAAAAAAATTTTTTTTTTAAATCAGCTTTTTATATCGAAAAGTATTGCAAAACAACTTTTTTATCGTTTTAAGCATATAAAAATTACTTAGAAGACGTTTGAACGCTATTTTGAAATCAGTAAAAAACCTGCCCCCCAACCCAACAAGTGCCGTGTAATTAACCCACTACTCAACCTTCAGGGTTCTTATATCGAAAGATTACAAAAAATTAGCTCTCACTACTTATTGCAAGTCCTATAAATTTCGTGTAAATATTAATTAGAGATGATGGCTTGACCTTTTCGGGACGGTACGGGTCAGAATTCAAATTTAAAAATTTCGGGACGGGACAGGTGCCAAAAAATTTCCGGGCGGGACTCCGGGACGGGACGATTCTCTAAAATTAACGGGACGGAATTGTCCCGTCCCGTCATCATCTCTAATATTAATTCTCCCCCTAATTTCTGGAAAAACAGCCCCTAATTGGAAATTTGGAGGACAGAAGAAATAAATAGCTGAAATAGTTCACCTCAGTGATATCATCAACCATCTGGGTCTTCTTCCTTCGAATATCGCCACCTGCACTGGTCGCCACCTATTATCCAATAAGTAATCAAATAATTTTTTGTTAACTTTTTAAATTATACACTTCCAGCCGGAGATGGTGGCCGATTGGAGCTGTGAGGTCTTTGCGACATTTTTATTCAGACAATTTTAACCAATCAAAAAAATATGTAATATTCTCCAAGATCAGTGGATTAGCCAACTGATGGAGGCGCTCCTCTAAAATGTTTTACATTAGTATTTCCAGGAGAACAAACACAAAGCTGTGTGTTGTTTATAAACATATATAATACAGGTCACATGGAAATCATTAATGCGAATTAATCATAGCCTTAAAAAGTTCAGCGATTCGTTCAATTGTTTCCAAGATTATTAATTCGGCAGCATTTGTTATCATTTGCTACTTTTAAACAATTTTGCCCCCAAAGCAGAAACGTACTATTTTTGTGCAAATTTTCAGAGTAACGCTATCTTTTACAAATATTTGACATTTTTGATAAATTTCCGAAATGAAGTGTTGAAGGAAATCGCCGTTGACGACAATGGAAATCGCTAAAATTTCTGTCGGAAAGAATTTCTGTCGGTTTTTTTTTCAAATTTTTGTGTTTTCATTAAAAAGGCAACCGGACATTTCCGGGTAATAGTCGAAATGTTTTGGAAAGGACAGTTTTGTTAGCTCACTTTTTGACCATGCATCGACCTGATTTTTTCAGGACCACTAAACATTACCCAGTGGTGGAGGTCCTAAAAAAATCAGCTCTATGCATGGTCAAAAAGTAAGCTAACAAAACTTTCCTCTGCGCAACATTTCCGACTTTTATCCGGAAATGTTCGGTTGCCCATTAAAAACCAGTATTTTTGAAAGATTTTTTTATTCTGAGACACTCCAGTAGACAAAAAAATTCTCAGGGATTGGAAAAGATGCTCAATTAAATAGATATGAAATGACCCAAACATAAATTGACCCTGTACCCTGAGTTTAAATTGGTGGGCATTGTACTCTTTCACCTACGAGCAAACCTTTTTTGAACTGAAAAAAAAATTATTAGCGTAAAAAACTAGAAAATCAATTATTTTAAATTTTAATATTTTGTGTCTGATGATTTTTGTACGATCAAAATAATGAAAAAAATTAAAAATTATTTTTCAAATAATTTGTTGATATAAAAATGAAAGCCGTCATAATTTTGGGTGAAAAGCCCAGCGCTACATAGGCCATCTCTAAGATAAAAATAAAAATAGGGCATATAAAATTATTGATTTTCAGATAGATTTTTTATTATTGCTTACTGACAGCTAATCATTTTTGGCGGAAAAAGGTCGGTTGTAAAAATAGAACACAAAAAACCCAGGCCAAAGAGTATTAGCAGTGCAAAAAGCATCTTTGTTGCGAACTATCTACCCTTTCTAAGGCTAAGCAGGCCAGGGTGCAGACAGGAAACAATGGCCGGCTGCCATATGAGAAAGACTCCAGCCAGACATCAATAAATAGGAATGGAACAAGGAGACCGACCAGCAAAGAAATTAGACGAAAAGAGAAAGAAATGGGTACGCAGGGAGATTGATTTGGGCAATACAGTGCTCAATATGCAGCTTTACAGGCTGCTTCGTTATAAAAATAGTTAGAAAAATACCAGATGTATAATTGTTTTCACACAGGCAGACCAGAAGCCTGCGATTTTGAAAGATGTTAGCTTGAAAATGCTAGTTTTTATATGAATTTCAACTGACAAGGTAAATCACCCACGAACATAGCTAAAATGTTCGCCACAGTCTATTTAATTTGTGAAATTAGGATATTAGTAGAGTTGATGATCGGGCTGCGAACGAAATAACGGAACGGGACTATTGGGTCACGAAATTTTGAAGTGGAAAAAACGAGATCCTGGTCAAAATAATAGAATTTTCCTAAATATTTTTAGCTGGTATAATTCAAAAAAAAACCTTCAAAATTCCCACTTTATTACCATGTGGTGTGGTTCGTTTTGCGTGGCGCCTCAATTTTAACACTAATAAGACCAAGCGGCCAATTTCGCTGTTTCCGACTCAATATTTCTGGTGGATTATTCCTAATTTTCAGGGCTGAAAAAATAGCAGCTCATAGTGCTTCAAAGTAAAAAAGAGTGTTGAGCAGAAGTCACATAAAATAAACTATTTAACACTGGAAAGACGGAATGTACTAAAGGTAGCGAATGGTCACAGATTTTATGCTAATTACAATTAAGCTCTGGAATTTTAACTCTATGCCATAAACTAGGTAAATGTCTGTTGGTGAAGCAGAAAATTGGGTTATTTCATTAAAATGACTATATCTCAACCAATAGTATATGCATTAAGTGTGACCCACAGACAGACAGAATCCAGCCCCTAAAGGGGGATTGAGTAAAGTAATAGCCCATTTGAAAGCTGACATTCTGGGCTACAAAATGGTACAATTTGAATTTTAAGAAACTTGTTTGTACTGCACAAATTTTGAAATCCGACTGCCGAATATGATTCATCGTAAAAAAGTGTAAAAGTGCCGTTTTTAGTTAACGGTATACGTTATTGGACACAGCAAGAAAAACTGCACCGGATAGTGCGTTAAAGTAAACTAAAAAATAAGTTTAAATGACCGTGCCCGTCTACGTCCACGATTGTCCCCCCGCCAATTCAAATTTTCCGAGCGGCATCTTGCTTTGCGCATGGCGAAATAGCTTCTAAAAGCAATGTATTGTAAAGAATCAGTTTCAAACATGGCTCGAACGTGAAAAAAATGGCTCTACTCAGGGTAGTCAAGCGTATGCTAGGTACAAAAAACGTCCCTAACACTTCTTTACAATAACCAGGTACGAAAAACTTGCATCAGTGGATTACGATTGGCTATTGCTACACTGGATGATAAGTGTCACAAATAATGTCTGACCTCAAATAGTGAGACGACTAAGAAAAGCAAATTCAAATTTGTTTTGTCTTTATATGAAAAGGTAGTGCCCGGGAATTCAAACATTTGAAATTGAAAATGACGGGAGTGGGCATGCCCCTTTAAAGGTATGATCCAAAAAAAGGTGACAAGTCCCAAACAAACTAAACAACTATTTCAAAAAAAACATTAAAAACAACAAGGTGTCTGAAGAAACTCGACAACAATATGCTGATGTGACATACAAAGCCATTAGTGATCAATGTCATCCGTGCCAGCTATCACTAGCGCTCGCTAATCATTACCGCTCGCTTGCCGTTCCCAGACATTTGAAATATTCTTTCAGAAAGTCCTGTTATGAATGAAATGACCGAGGACGAAAAGACCGTCGCCCCTCTAATTGCTCTCGTTATATAGAGACTGTCCTTATAAGGAAATTCGGTTTGGCCTTATTTTATTCAGAGCCGCCCAATAGGATTTGTGTGCACATACATGGAGACCTTTTCTTATATAGAGTATCCTTATATAGAGACTCGACTGTAATTACAAAATCAGCTTCTTAAAAATCAAAGAGTAGTCATGCAAATCGACTATGCTGAACACGAATTCGGTGTCAGAATTTTATGTTTACCTAGTGAGGAGAGAGTTTTACGTCATTTTGATCTATTCTTATCTCTATATAGTAATTGGGTCGGCTGTGTCTGTTGGTCGCCATTTAGAGTGGTCCTGTTGCAGCCCTCATAACTTTTTTCTGTGCAATATTTTGATGAGCGAGTTTGTACTCATTTTAAAGTCCTTTCGCAGGCGGAAGACCTGTTACGTTTAGATCTGGTGTTTGTTGTGAAAACATTTTAGATTTGAGGGTTTTATGGGAAAATCTCATGAGTGGTCTCGTCGCAGCAGTTATAACTTTTTTCTGAGAAATATCATATTCGGCGAGTTTGTACTCATATAAAAATAAAGTTATATAGAGATGTGGTAATTTTGTAAAAAGGCCGTTCCACCTTGTTTGAAATATTGGTGAAGGGTGATCTTCTTTTGGATGTAACTTTCTGTTGCTTCCTCGTTTTTAGCTCTGTAAAGTGAATGGAACGTAAAAATAACAAGACTTGCTGAAAGAACATTTCAAATGTCTGGGAACGGCAAGCGAGCGGTAAAAAAACGTATGAGATGGGAACTACAGAGGTAACGACTTTTCCCGACAGCTGTTTCTTAAAACCCTGCCTAAAACATCGCTCTCTACACAAAATAGGGGACCCAAATCGAGGTAACAAGGTGTGGTCTACAATTACGAAAAATCATTTTTAAATTTTCTAATATTTTTTTCAAATTAAAAACGCTACTAGTTAGCCCTGCAAGTCTCGTATTTGGCAATGTATAATATGTTGCATTATCTTGAAAGAATATAAAATGTAAATTGAAAAGTATGGAACAAGTCAAACTAATAATTTGGTTGATACTTTTCAATTTTCGGTTTACATTTTTGCGACAAATAATACATGCGAAAAACTATAATTACAGGTACACCTGATGGTGTTATCACTTTAAACGTAAGATAAAAATTTGTAAGACAATCGGGCAAAACTAAAGTTTGCGCCACAAAAGTTGGTCGGTCCCAAATGAGCTTTTTGTCGGGATTTTGTATTCTACATAGTGGTCACCCCCTCCATAGTGGTCGGTTTCTTGAGTGACCACTATGGAGAGATTCGACTGTATTTTCAATGTGTTGTTACTTCCTGCGGCTTTCTTCAAACGCAATTTTTTATGCCATTTAGATGCATCCAGAGTCGAGTGTTTTGTGTCTCAGGTATGTTTATGTGCGCTTCTCAATCACAATCCTCCAAGCCACACGAAGATTGCAGCGTTAGCTTATCTGCCACATAAATTAGCAACATTCTTGATCAGAAATGCAAATCGAGGCTCTTTTTACTCAGTTCCATCAAAAAAACCTAATAAATCAATATATGAAAACCATTTGTTGACTCAGGGTGGTTAGAAGTGGTTAAACACAGTCAATTTTCGCAACCTATGTTAAGCAGAGTAGGCCAGAGCACAAAATAAGTACGAACTGTGTTTACTATATTTGGAGGATCCTTACCAAAAAGTTTTTGTTACAAAAACCATAATAAATCTATTAAGACACAACCAACTACCCAAACCACTTCAACCCACCCTAAAAACCTCAAGCCACCTGAAACCACTATGATTCTCCAAAGTAACCCTAAATCACCTTTAAATTTCCCTAAAGGGATGGTTCGTGCTGACCGAAAATGCGGTTTTTCACACCTCAGACTCAAAACCTGATATGGATAATCCCATTCCAAGTGGACGTGTACCTCGAATATTTCAATGTCATTCAAAGAGGTAAACAAATCTTTTAGGCCACTTCAGGGTGGTTTAGGATTTTTTGGACTAGTCTGGGTTAGTTTGAGGTGGTTTGGAGCATTCAGGGATGATTTAGGTGTGTTGGGGCGGTTTAGATCGGTTTTGGGGTGGTTTAGATGGGTTTTGGGGTGACTTGGATTATTCAGCGTCGTTTGTGATAGTTCAGGCTAGTTTGGGGCGGTTTGGAGTGGTTTGGAGTAGTTGGTAATAGAATGTGGAAGATTAAAAATGCGCAGGAATATTGTAAGCTTGAAAAAAACGAAAATAATACTGTCCCGCAACTTGCTGTCCCGCGGCAGTGTTTTCAAAACTCATCCTCGACTTTTTGCCTCAACTTTTTTAACATCGCTTGTAAATAGTATTTTTGATTTCTTTTAGGAAATCTGTTCGATACGTTTTCTTCAGCATAAAAAGTTGAGAATAGGGGACAGAGAAGAAAATTCAGACCCGTTTTCTGTCAAAAAAAATCGATAAAAAACTGCCTGAAGGTAAAAATTCACATTACTAAACACGACCGGTTGAGTTCAGCAAATTTTTACCACTCGAAAGTGACTCTGGATGCATAAAAATGTACGCATACCAGAATTTATTTATGCGGTAGGCCCCAGTATTGAAAACTATCTTCAAATTATCTTTTTGAATTATATAGGTACCTTTTCCAGTAATTTAGCCTTGGGAAACCAAGGCATAAGGTAAATTTTTGCAAAAAAAAATTGTAAACTCTTACTTATTAGTAAGTAAATCGTCGGAAAACATCTTTTTAATCATTTTAAGCGCTTAAAAAGTAGTTAGGAAGCATTTAAACCCCATACACAGCTAACAAAAAAGGGTAAAACGACACTTCGCTATGAGGACAGTTTGCTATGGACAGTTCGCTATGATTTTTTGAATGGACAGTTCGCTATGGACAGTTCGCTGTGGTTTTTTAATGGACAGTTTGCTATGGACAGTTCGCTATGATTTTTTGAATGGACAGTTCGCTGTGGTTTTTTAATGGACAGTTTGCTATGGACAGTTCGCTATAGTTCCTAATTAATGATGATTTCTCATCATATTTTGTTTCTAGGTTGTATCACATTGCAGTCTCCCTGTTATCCTGTTGTTGTGCTCAAATTGTTGTCACATGTTTTCGAATACTTTGCAGTCAAAATTTTCCTTATTTTTCGTTTTAGTCTTGTACTTTTTCTGTATTCCTTTTGGTCTGGGTTGCTATAATAGTTTCCAATTACAATAATTTAAGGTGTCATTGCAATGTGGCGCCCGCAAGCTAACCAGAAAGTAGATCTGATGCACTTAACAAAAGTGGGTAACAAGACGCTAGCCCTCACTATATGTCGGATTAATCCGTCAACTCACTGCTACACAGGTCACAGTTGAACTCTCAGTCACGAAAGGATGGAACAGCCAAGATCGTCTACTAATGCAGGAAAATTCGAGACGCCAAAAGAGTTTCTAAGGATACGCCAATTCCGTCGCTTAGTGCTATCCGTGGAGTGAACAGAGAAGTACGCTGGGATGATCTAGGAAACATCGCGACTCATTTCTGTGAGGGTCCAAAGGAGCTATTCGAGGTATGCTTACCTCGATTTTCATCATGGTTTTATTTATGATTCGGCATATGCACTCTCACTTCGATGTAGTACAAGAATGAGAATAAAAAAGGTGTTAATGTCTCAATGTTATTGGTTTATTGTTTTTTCGCATTTATTTTGTCATTCTTTGGTTGAATAAAATAGCAAAGTGGAAGGTAGGCAAGCGACCGTTAGGACGAGCTTAAAAAGACTCCAAAATGTTTTTCGAATCTATTTGACGTGATTACCTAAAATGACAAGCTAGGGTGAGTTAGGACAGGCGTGCAAATGTATAAAACTTACGCCTATGTACCGGAAATTCCATAAGGAGGTAGCAAGAGGTAACGAAGAGGTAATGTGGTACGGTGAACAAATACTTTTAGTGTCAACATTGTTAAGGAAAAGGGCGATTAAAAAACCATAGCGAACTGTCCATTAAAAAATCATAGCGAACTGTCCATTAAAAAATCATAGCGAACTGTCCATTAAAAAATCATAGCGAACTGTCCTCGTAGCGAAGTGTCCTAGCCCCACAAAAAACGGGTCCCCCAAGTGGTAATTGGAGTTATTAGAGTATTTACGGTAATTGTTGTCCTGCGGGACACTCAAAATTATACCTAAATTTTGTCCCGTTTCCCGTAGGAGTATGAAGTAAGCCTGACAAAACGGGCAACTTTTGAATGTGAATCCAACAAAAAAAATAAGTGCGAATTGGAAATTTGTTCTTTTTTCGGTGTAGGAAACACCATTATCCGGATTTCCGGATAATGTATTCCTCAGTGCTAGTGAGTCTGCAAGTTAAAAATATCAAGATACAAGCGGACTGGCGCCCTCTTGGGCGCCCGCGTTTGAAAGGCAAAGTTCAGTGTAGCAAAATAATACAATACCAATCGGGCCGTAAACCCGAAAACCCAAATTTGGCGGCAATTCTTGCGGCAATTGTTCACAAAAGGTTTTTCGCTCTGATTTTCCAATATAAACCCCCAACTTTCAAGTTCAACTATGAAAATTTCAAAAATTTTCACAGCAAAACCCAAATCTAAACCCAAAAGGTCCTCCGCCTGCGAAAGGACCTTCCGATGAGTACAAACTCGACCATTAAAATATATTAAAATATTTCACAAAAAAAAGATAAATTCCCCTCAAGGGGACCATTAGCCAATTAGCGCAACACACGCACCCTCCCCGACCCAAATGCTGTATAAAGATAGAAATTAGATCAAACACTTTCAAAACACGAAAAAGTTATAGTATGATGCATCATTTGATAATAGGAGAATGCCGTGATTATGAATTAAATGGAACTGACGATTCTGAGAAACATTTTAGAACAAGGAGGTCTCGGGTACCATGTAACCTCTTTAATACCCCAGGGAGATTAATTTTCAGCCCCTGAAAATTTTTAAAATTGTAAACCAAAAAACTTAACTCTGAAATCCAAGTGAAATAAATGGAAAAAAACGACTCTGAACTATGAGATTAACCGAAAAAAATCTAAGAACATATGCAACTGTCCTCACAGCTAAGTGTCCTAGCCCATAAAAAAAAGACGGTGGATTATTAAAGGGTAAAAGATTAGTAGAGGTTATACAATATATGTTAAGCCAAAAATATAAACATTTTAGCTCTTATAGAGCATTGAATCGACGTATGTGAACGATGTAGGGTACTATCTCATCGCTCTCTCTATAGAATTTTCACCTATCCATCCACGCCTGTTCTATATATCTCAGCACTACGACAAAAAAGAACAAAATAACTTTATTCGAAATATCGAATAACAACAACAGCGAAGGAGAACTTGAGGCAGAATTTAGTCAAACAAGCCGAATCCCATGTCTTCGTCCTCACTCTCTTCCTTTGGCGCTTCCTTCTTCTTCTCTTCCTTGGCCGGAGCTGCAGCAGCTGCAGGTTTAGCAGCGGCAGGCGCAGCAGCAGGCGCACTTCCAACACCAGATCCGATGTTAGATATCAAACCCTGAAACCATATATACATATATTTGTTACAAACGCATTAAAAGCCCACCTTGACATCAACTCCATCGAGAGCCTTTGCATATAGACCAGGCCAAAAGGGCTCAACAGTGACACCAGCAGCCGTGAGGATCGTCTGAATCTTGTCTCCGGTGATGGCGACCCCATCATCTTGAAGGGCGAGAGCTGCATAACTAAAAAACCAAGAAGTTAACCACGTAGCATTATT
Organism: Ditylenchus weischeri; assembly: GCA_029231635.1. NCBI lineage: Eukaryota > Metazoa > Nematoda > Chromadorea > Rhabditida > Anguinidae > Ditylenchus > Ditylenchus weischeri. The sequence goes on from JAMRYI010000218.1 coordinate 59,735, forward strand.
ATTTTTTAACAAAACCAACATGCAAGCGAGTTCCTGCTGAGAAGCCATTTCTTGATTTTCACGCAAATGTATGTCGCAGAAAGCCTTAGCTCGTTCGAGAACAATACACCTTTATGATAAAATAAAGAATTATTAGTCAACCCGACATAACCCATCGTATAAAAGATATGCAACATGTCTATTAACCAACAACCGAACTCTATCCAACAATAACAAATTCACTTCCAACTTTTTATAACGCAGATTTGTAACAACAACAACATATTTGATCATTTAGGCAACAAGAATACAAGCCCCACCAGCCTTCTTGGGTTGAAATATTGAAATATTGGTGAAGGGTGATCTTCTTTTGGATGTAACTTTCTGTTGCTTCCTCGTTTTTGGCTCTGTAAAGTGAATCCAACGTAAAAATAACAAGACTTGCTGAAAGAACATTTCAAATGTCTGGGAACGGCAAGCGAGCGGTAAAAAAACGTATGAGATGGGAACTACAGAGGTAACGACTTTTTCCGACAGCTGTTTCTTAAAAGTTTCCTAAAACATCGCTCTCTACACAAAATAGGGATGTGAAACAAGGTGTGGTCTACAATTACGAAAAATCATTTTTAAATTTTCTAATATTTTTTCAAATTAAAAACGCTACTAGTTAGCCCTGCAAGTCTCGTTTTTGGCAATGTATAATATGTTGCATTATCTTAAAAGAATATAAAATGTAAATTGAAAAGTATGGAACAAGTCAAACTAATAATTTGGTTGATACTTTTCAGTTTTCGGTTTACATTTTTGCGACAAATAATACATGCGAAAAACTATAATTACAGGTACACCTGATGGTGCTATCACTTTAAACGTAAGATAAAAATTTGTAAGACAATCGGGCAAAACTAAAGTTTGCGCCACAAAAGTTGGTCGGTCCGGTCGGTCCCCAATGAGCTTTTTGTCGGGATTTTGTATTCTACATAGTGGTCACCAGTGCAGGGAATTTTCAATTTTCTCGTCCTCGTACTTCGTACCAAAAATTTTCGGGCCTCGTACTTCGTACTCGTCCTCGTACCGACTTTTTGAAATCGCTCGTACTCGTCTTCATCCTCGTCTTTTTGGAAATTGGAACTTTTGATTAAAAATTGTTAAAATAATAGGAATTTTTGTAAAAATAAACAATTTTGGTAAAAAAAAGATTTAAATGAAGAAAATTATAGCTAGGACGAGTCGTCTTTACCCTTCGTCTTCCGTCCTCGTCCTTGCCCCTTCGTCCACGTCCTCGTCCTCGTACTTGTAATTTTTTGAGCCTCGTACTTCGTACTCGTCCTCGTACCGACTTTTTGAAATCGCTCGTACTCGTCCTCGTCCTCGTAGTACGAGGACGAGTACGAGGACGAAAGACGAGGACGAGTTCCCTGCACTGGTGGTCACCCCCTCCATAGTGGTCGGTTTCTTGAGTGACCACTATGGAGAGATTCGACTGTATTTTCAATGTGTTGTTACTTCCTGCGGCTTTCTTCAAACACAATATTTTATGCCATTTAGATGCATCCATTGTGCATTGTGTCTCAGGTATGTTTATGTGCGCTTCTCAATCACAATCCTCCAAGCCACACGAAGATTGCAGCGTTAGCTTATCTGCCACATAAATTAGCAACATTCTTGATCAGAAATGCAAATCGAGGCTCTTTTTACTCAGTTCCATCAAAAAACCTAATAAATCAATATATGAAAACCATTTGTTGACTCAGGGTGGTTAGAAGTGGTTAAACACAGTCAATTTTCGCAACCTATGTTAAGCAGAGTAGGCCAGAGCACAAAATAAGTACGAACTGTGTTTACTATATTTGGAGGATCCTTACCAAAAAGTTTTTGTTACAAAAACCATAATAAATCTATTAAGACACAACCAACTACCCAAACCACTTCAACCCACCCTAAAAACCTCAAGCCACCTGAAACCACTATGATTCTCCAAAGTAACCCTAAATCACCTTTAAATTTCCCTAAAGGGATGGTTGGTGCTGACCGAAAATGCGGTTTTTCACACCTCAGACTCAAAACCTGATATGGATAATCCCATTCCAAGTGGACGTGTACCTCGAATATTTCAATGTCATTCAAAGAGGTAAACAAATCTTTTAGGCCACTTCAGGGTGGTTTAGGATTTTTTGGACTAGTCTGGGTTAGTTTGAGGTGGTTTGGAGCATTCAGGGATGATTTAGGTGTGTTGGGGCGGTTTAGATCGGTTTTGGGGTGGTTTAGATGGGTTTTGGGGTGACTTGGATTATTCAGTATCGTTTGTGATAGTTTAGGCTAGTTTGGGGCGGTTTGGAGTGGTTTGGAGTGGTTTGGAGTAGTTGGTAATAGAATGTGGAAGATTAAAAATGCGCAGGAATATTGTGAGCTTAGAAAAAACGAAAATAATACTGTCCCGCAACTTGCTGTCCCGCGGCAGTGTTTTCAAAACTCATCCTCAACTTTTTGCCTCAACTTTTTTAACATCGCTTGTAAATAGTATTTTTGATTTCTTTTAGGAAATCTGTTCGATACGTTTTCTTCAGCATAAAAAGTGAGGATAGGGGACAGAGAAGAAAATTCAAACCCGTTTTCTGTCAAAAAAAATCGATAAAAAACTGCCTGAAGGTAAAAATTCACATTACTAAACACGACCGGTTGAGTTCAGCAAATTTCTACCGCTCGAAAGTGACTCTGGATGCATAAAAATGTACGCATACCAGAATTTATTTATGCGGTAGGCCCCAGTATTGAAAACTATCTTCAAATTATCTTTTTGAATTATATAGGTACCTTTTTCAGTAATTTAGCCTTGGGGAACCAAGGCATAAGGTAAATTTTTGCAAAAAAAAAATTGTAAACTCTTACTTATTAGTAAATAAATCGTTGGAAAACATCTTTTTAATCATTTTAAGCGCTTAAAAAGTAGTTAGGAAGCATTTAAACCCCATACACAGCTAACAAAAAAAGGGTAAAACGACACTTCGCTATGAGGACAGTTTGCTATGTACAGTTTTCTATGATTTTTTGAATGGACAGTTCGCTATGGACAGTTCGCTGTGGTTTTTTAATGGACAGTTTGCTATGGACAGTTCGCTATAGTTCCTAATTAATGATGATTTCTCATCATATTTTGTTTCTAGGTTGTATTACATTGCAGTCTCCCTGTTATCCTGTTGTTGTGCTCAAATTGTTGTCACATGTTTTCGAATACTTTGCAGTCAAAATTTTCCTTATTTTTCGTTTTATTCTTGTACTTTTTCTGTATTCCTTTTGGTCTGGGTTGCTATAATTGTTTCCAATTACAATAATTTAAGGTGTCATTGCAATGTGGCGCCCGCAAGCTAACCAGAAAGTAGATCTGATGCACTTAACAAAAGTGGGTAACAAGACGCTAGCCCTCACTATATGTCGGATTAATCCGTCAACTCACTGCTACACAGGTCACAGTTGAACTCTCAGCCACGAAAGGATGGAACAGCCAAGATCGTCTACTAATGCAGGAAAATTCGAGACGCCAAAAGAGTTTCTAAGGATACGCCAATTCCGTCGCTTAGTGCTATCCGTGGAGTGAACAGAGAAGTGCGCTGGGATGGTCTAGGAAACATCGCGACTCATTTCTGTGAGGGTCCAAAGGAGCTATTCGAGGTATGCTTACCTCGATTTTCATCATGGTTTTATTTACATGGGTATGATTCTGCACTCTCACTTCGATGTAGTACAAGAATGAGAATAAAAAAGGTGTTATTGTCTCAATGTTATTGGTTTATTGTTTTTTCGCATTTATTTTGTCATTCTTTGGTTGAATAAAATAGCAAAGTGGAAGGTAGGCAAGCGACCGTTAGGACGAGCTTAAAAAGACTCCAAAATGTTTTTCGAATCTATTTGACGTGATTACCTAAAATGACAAGCTAGGGTGAGTTAGGACAGGCGTGCAAATGTATAAAACTTACGCCTATGTACCGGAAATTCCATAAAGAGGTAGCAAGAGGTAACGAAGAGGTAATGTGGTACGGTGAACAAATACTTTTAGTGTCAACATTGTTAAGGAAAAGGGCGATTAAAAAACCATAGCGAACTGTCCATTAAAAAATCATAGCGAACTGTCCATTAAAAAATCATAGCGAACTGTCCATTAAAAAACCATAGCGAACTGTCCATTAAAAAATCATAGCGAACTGTCCATTAAAAATCATAGCGAACTGTACATTAAAAATCATAGCGAACTGTCCATTAAAAACCATAGCGAACTGTCCATTAAAAAATCATAGCGAACTGTCCATTAAAAAATCATAGCGAACTGTACATTAAAAAATCATAGCGAACTGTCCATTAAAAAATCATAGCGAACTGTCCTCATAGCGAAGTGTCCTAACCCCACAAAAAACGGGCCCCCCAAGTGGTAATTGGAGTTATTAGAGTATTTACGGTAATTGTTGTCCTGCGGGACACTCAAAATTATACCTAAATTTTGTCCCGTTTCCCGTGGGAGTATGAAGTAAGCCTGACAAAACGGGCAACTTTTGAATGTGAATCCAACAAAAAAAAATAAGTGCGAATTGAAAATTTGTTCTTTTTTCGGTGTAGGAAACACCATTATCCGGATTTCCGGATAATGTATTCCTCAGTGCTAGTGAGTCTGCAAGTTAAAAATATCAAGATACAAGCGGACTGGCGCCCTCTCGGGCGCCCGCGTTTGAAATGCAAAGTTCAGTGTAGCAAAATAATACAATACCAATCGGGCCGTAGACCCGAAAACCCAAATTTGGCGGCAATTCTTGCGGCAATTGTTCATAAAAAGTTTTTCGCTCTCATTTTCCCATATAAACCCCCAACTTTCAAGTTCAACTATGAAAATTTCAAAAATTTTCACAGCAAAACCCAAATCTAAACGCAAAAGGTCCTCCGCCTGCGAAAGGGCCTTCCAATGAGTTCAAACTCGACCATTAAAATGTTTCACAAAAAAAAAGATAAATTTCCCTCAAGGGGACCATTAGCCAATTAGCGTAACACACACACCGTCCCGACCCAAATACTGTATAAAGATAGAAATTAGATCAAACACTTTCAAAACACGAAAAAGTTCTAGTATGATGCATCATTTGATAATAGGAGAATCCCGTGATTATGAATTAAATGGAACTGACGATTCTGAGACACATTTTGGAACAAGGAGGTCTCGGGTACCATGTAACCTCTTTAATAACCCAGGGAGATTAATTTTCAGCCCCTGAAAATTTTTAAAATTGTAAACCAAAAAACTTAACTCTGAAATCCAAGTGAAATAAATGGAAAAAAAACGACTCTGAACTATGAGATTAACCGAAAAAAATCTAAGAACATATGCAACTGTCCTCACAGCTAAGTGTCCTAGCCCATAAAAAAAAGACGGTGGATTATTAAAGGGTAAAAGATTAGTAGAGGTTATACAATATATATTAAGCCAAAAATATAAACATTTTAGCTCTTATAGAGCATTGAATCGACGGATGTGAACGATGTAGGGTACTGTCTTATCGCTCTCTCTATGGAATTTTCACCTATCCATCCACGCCTGTTCTATACATCTCAGCACTACGACAAAAAAGAACAAAATAACTTTATTCGAAATATCGAATAACAACAACAGCGAAGGAGAACTTGAGGCAGAATTTAGTCAAACAAGCCGAATCCCATGTCTTCGTCCTCACTCTCTTCCTTTGGCGCTTCCTTCTTCTTCTCTTCCTTGGCCGGAGCGGCAGCAGCTGCAGGTTTGGCAGCGGCAGGCGCAGCAGCAGGCGCACTTCCGACACCAGATCCAATGTTAGATATCAAAGCCTGAAACCATATATATATATATTTGTTACAAACGCATTAAAAGCCCACCTTGACATCAACTCCATCGAGAGCCTTTGCATATAGACCAGGCCAAAAGGGCTCAACAGTGACACCAGCAGCCGTGAGGATCGTCTGAATCTTGTCTCCGGTGATGGCGACCCCATCATCTTGAAGGGCGAGAGCTGCATAACTAAAAAACCAAGAAGTTAACCCACGTAGCATTATTATTTTTTAACAAAACCAACATGCAAGCGAGTTCCTGCTGAGAAGCCATTTCTTGATTTTCACGCAAATGTATGTCGCAGAAAGCCTTAGCTCGTTCGAGAACAATACACCTTTATGATAAAATAAAAAATTATTAGTCAACCCGACATAACCCATCATATAAAAGATATGCAACATGTCTATAAACCAACAACCGAACTCTATCTATCTACTCAAATTCACTTCCAACTTTTTATAACGCAGATTTGTAACAACAACAACATATTTGACCATTTAGGCAACAAGAATACAAGCCCCACCAGCCTTCTTGATCTTCTCTTCAGCAGTGTGCGAGAAATACTTGGCCTTGACGATGACAGGTTGTTTCGGCAGCAGTCCTTTGCCAAGCACTTTGTGGTAGCCAGCGCGGACAACATTGATCACTGGAGCCTTGTCTGTCACATCAGCATATTTCTGTCGAGTTTCTTCAGTCACCAGAGACCAGATCTTGTCCAGATTGATTGTTGGCGAATAGTACTGATTCTTTCGCACATGGAAATTGCGCATGCCGACCTGAACAAAAGATAATATAAGCGCAGATGACACGGTAAAAAATGTATATTCATAGGTCAGTAAAAATGTTTCGAGATCTACTATCAAACTCAAGACTAGGGGTCAGTCCTGTGCTAGCGAATACCACGAATTAATTTGGCGCAGAATGAAAACACGTTAAGAAACAGTTCTTACATGCATAGAATTTGCGCATCCCCCATAATTTTGGTAAAAAGTAAATATATACCTTTCCGAAGAAACCAGGATGGTACTTGTCGCGATTGATTCTATGATGGTGCTGACCACCGCAGTTACCACGACCACCTACAAAGAGACAACAGGATAAGATATGATCTAGCAAACAATACGTGAATAATTTACCAGGATGCTTTCTGTGCTTGCCCACTCGACCATGACCATGTGAAACGTGACCACGAAGCTTTCTCGTCTTCTTTTTGTCGTAGCCATCTAAAAAATATTTGTTTACTACAAAGATGTCGTTGCATGATTTATAAGACATAAAAGTTGATAGACGGAAGGACATAATTTAGCAAGCTCTGAGAACGTAACGTCAAAAAATAAATGAGCGACCATATCTCTGAGTACAAAACTTCAGTCCCAAAAGTTAAATTTGTCTCGGAACGAAATACCGTAAGACAAATGATAACGTCAAAATTTAACGCCAAGATGTTCGTTTTTGAATTCCGGAGAGATGATGAAAGAAGGGTGAAAGTAAGGGAGATTGTTTATGCCATATTGTCTCAAACAATTCATCTCTGCGATATATTTTCAGGGGTATTTTTTGTTGCTTTGCTTTCTTTTCTAGGCTCGGCTCGGACCCCTGTTTGAAGAGCCCGGACAGTGGGCTGCGCGGCGGCACATCTTTACAATCTTTTTGAGCTTGTGATCCATGCACGCAACGGATCGCAAAGTGGACTACATTAAATGCATACAGTTAAACATCGATCTAACGGCCCCTAGGGGGACCGTTAAATCGAGGGGGCCGTTAAATCATGGGTATAACTCCTTATGATTTAGTCAAATCCAACCAATTTAAGCCCGAGGGTTGACTATATTTTTACGGAAACGTAAAAAAAAATTCATTGACTTTTCTATGCTGCGATATAAACCTTTCGAAGAAAACGACTTAAAGGGGCATGCTCACCTGTTCAAACTTTTTCCCCGTCAATTCAAATTTTTTTCCTAATCATTGAACTTTTCTACGGATTTTTCAACTTGGTTTCTAACAAAACAAGGGCTAGAATTTTATTTTAGGGTGAAGTTGGGTGAAGTAATCACTAAAAATTTGAATCTTAAATTCTGAGACCAAAGTTATGAAGTGTTTACGCCCAACCCTTTCTACAATATGTGTACCCGCTAAGCTTCATATCCTAAAAATTTTTTAATTTTTATGGTGTGTCTCGGCCGCCCCGTAGAGGTGCTAATTTTGGGAGGACGGAAGGTTAGCTAGTTTGGTGACCAAACTTTGGTTTTATATGTCTGAAACCGTTGTTTCTCACATGGAACGTGAACTTGTACTAATTGAGTTTTTTCCCGTTTAGGTGCTTCAAAAACTATGGCTGCGCAAAAATTGTTTGGACGGTGAGAAATGATTTACTGCCTTTTTCACAGGTTATAAGTGGTATTTTGCAGTCTGGGTCAGCTTGGTATTGGTCTTGCTGTTGCGGGTGGTATTGCTCAGTCGGCTTTGTATAATGGTTAGAGTATTTTTTTCCGTGCATTACTATTTTTCTTCTTTTCAGTGGAAGGTGGTCAAAGAGCAGTTATTTTCGATCGCTTTTCTGGAGTAAAGCCTGAAGTTAGTGGTGAAGGTGATTTATTTTAAAATCTAATTATTTCTGACCATGGGATCATCTAAAGTTTTTTTTAACTTTTTTGCGGTAGAATTTTTCCGAAATTTGTGAACTTAATCTTCTTACTTTTAACTCCCGTTCTCTGTGGTGTATGATTGTAAAAACATGATTCTTGCAGCTCTCTGTGGTTTATCTTAGCAAGAGGAAAACTAAGCACAAATCAAAATTTTTGACATTACGTGTTAAAGAAACGGGATTAAGGGCAAAGACGAACGTCGTTAAGGGCCTGGCCACAATGGAAATGACGATGTCAAAGTAAAGTGATATCTAGGTCTCGCGTTTTTCATTGAAAATGCCCAATCTTATATTGATGACATACAACTATTTTTTGATTTTAGGTATAGGTTATCTTTATCAGATTCGGCTTTTTCAATCGAAAATGCGAGATCTAGGCATCGCTTCACGTTGTCATCAACATCGTCATTCCCATTGCGTCCAGGCTCTAATAGGTTTTCGAAATTCGGGCAAAAAAAGAAAATATTCAAAACTGGCAAAAATTCTTAGAACACCCTCTACTAATAATTGTTGAAGTTAACGAAATTTGTAATCTTGTTCACCGCATCGGATAAATTATTAAACTCTTAACTCTTACTTAAGAATTTTTTAGGGACTCATTTCTTGATCCCGGCTATTCAGCGACCAATTATCTTCGATATCCGTTCGACTCCAAGGACTATCACCACTATTACTGGGAGCAAAGGTTGTAAATTAAATACCCATGATATTGCTGTTTAATTTTGGATATTTTAAGATCTTCAGAACGTGTCTATTACGTTGCGTATTCTGGTATGGAAAAAGTATGGAAATCTTTAGTAATTCAATTATTTATTAGCACCGCCCTGAGCCTTCAAAGTTGCCTTCAATCTATTTGAACATTGGTCAAGACTACGCTGAAAGGGTTTTGCCATCTATTACAAACGAAATTCTCAAGGCAGTGGTGGCTCAGTTTGATGCTCACGAGATGATCACTCAGGTAAAATTCATTTGCTAAAAGTTATGTCGTAATTTTAATATGGATTTCTTCTTTAGCGTGAGAACGTTAGCAATCGCGTTTCTCTTGAGTTGGCCGAACGAGCGAAGCAATTTGGAATCCTCTTGGACGACATTTCGATTGTGAGTTTTGATTTAATTTCCGTTGTGATCAAGGTTTTCTTATGGATGATTAAATCGAGAAGCGCTGAAGGCATACAACCTGCCAATATTCATATTGCAGTTAAATAGTGTGCGTCATGATTTGCGATAGTATGACATAAGGAAATACTAAAAATAACCAGTTTGTTGATCCTAAAATTTTTAAATTTACTTTGTTTTAGACACATCTGTCCTTCGGTCATGAATTCACTCAGGCTGTCGAAATGAAGCAAGTGGTAAGAAACTCTGGCTTCTTTGCATGTGCCACTCTCATTATGAATATTCTATATTTTTTCTAGGCGCAACAAGAGGCTGAAAAGGCTCGTTATCTAGTGGAGAAGGCTGAACAGATGAAGTTAGCTGCTATCACTACTGCTGAAGGAGATGCACAGGCTTCGAAGCTTCTTGCCAAGGCGTTTAGTGAAGTTGGTGATGGTCTAATTGAACTGAGAAAGATTGAGGCTGCCGAAGAAATTGCGGAATTGATGGCCAAGAACAAGAATGTTACTTATTTGCCGAAAGGAGACGTGACTCCCCTGCTAGCTCTTCCTCAATAGTTAGAAAATCGATAAATCTATGCAGAGCTCTCCTTGAAATTGTTAGATCTTTTTGTTGTTCAGTTCAGGAATAAAATTTTGGTTTACAATCAAAGTGTATATATAACTACCTGGTTTTGCAAAACGCTATCTACTGCAAAAGTAACTAATTGCAAGGTCATAATCCTGAGTGTTTAGGAAGTAAAAATGTCTCTGGCTTGTCGTTTCTATGCCAATGAATTCCCCGGTTTGACATAAGATTTTAAATACTGTATAATTGTTTAAAACTGTGAAATTCTAGAAATAGAGGATACGGTCATGGTGAAGGTAACAGCATTTTACACGCGATAAGATATTTCATTAATTTCTTGCTTGTATAGGTCCACAAAATTGCTGAGATGGGGGCTTATGTGACTCTTTCCGAGTACAACAATAAGGAAGGTATGATTCTTCTCTCGGAATTGTCAAGGTTTGTCGACCCTTTACTTGTAAGTACTCTGTAAAATCTAATGGTAATCATTATAGACGACGTATCCGCTCAGTCAATAAGCTTGTTCGTGTTGGCCGAAGCGAGTGTGTGCTGGTGATTCGAGTAGATCGTGACAAAGGTATATTGATTTCTTTTTTTTAAATTCAAAATTTCAACTTCATTTTTATAGGATATATTGATTTGGTATGAATTCTGTGGCTTCGGCCCGGCTCAAAGTGCCAATGAAAGATATCTGTCATTGTTATTGCTAATTTCAGTCCAAGCGCCGTGTCTATTCTAAGGATGTGCTCATGTGTGAGGACCGCTTTGCTAAGGCGAAGTCGATAAATAGCATTCTAAGACATGTCGCGGAGAAGGTTTGGTCTAAGTTATCAAGAGTTTATTTTATTTCGGTTTAAGCTTGGCTACACAACCAATGAGCAGCTAGAAGAATTGTATGATTTTTGTAAAAATCACTAACTTTTCGGTAACGTAAAGGTACCTAGGTATGAAAAGACAGCTTGGCATTTCGATACCAAGATGAAGAAAAAGGCTGGTGCTTTTGAGATTTTTAAGAAGGCTCTGACGTAATATTTTTTACTTTTTTATTTATTTTTACGTCTTCTATCTAGTGATCCAACTGTTTTTGATGAATGCGACATTTCCAAAAAGGTCAAGGAGAAGTTGATTGAGGACATTAAAAAGAAGTTGACGCCGCAGGCATTAAAAATCCGTTCGGACATTGAAGTTTCTTGTTTCGCATATGATGGTATGTTATTTACAGGGTATGAGAAAAATGGTGATGCTTTTGTAGGTCCACAACTTTTTATAATCTGTGTTTTGATGGTTATGCGTAATTAGTGCGTCGTATTTAGTCCGTCTGTAATTAGTGCAGGAGTAATTAGTGCGTCAGTAATCAGTGCGTCGTGATTAGTGTCTTATTAATTTGCGTGTGAGTAATTAGTCCGTCAGTCGGAATCTGTCGACACATTAGGCTAAAATCGGTGTGGAGACCATATCACCATATCCCCGTAGAACTAGGTAAACGGGTCCCCAGTAAATTCGTCTCCTAGTAAGGACGAGAGTTTGAATCCACTAGGTAAAACTACTTTTTTTTGAACCATTTTGACAATTATAATTCATGGACCTTCAATGGTGTCGGCATTTTTAGCTTACCCTCTTTGTGAAGGTAATTTAATTTCCTTAGGTATTGAGGCAATCAAGATTGCGCTTGGTGAAGGCAAAAAGTGTTCCACCGAAGAAATGCCAATTAAGGTGGCTAAATGTTTTCATTTATATCATAATCCATGTAGCTGCATTTTAGATTAACCTCATCGCTGCTCCTCTCTTTGTCATTACTGCTCAGACTGAAGGGGCCGAGCGTGCTGAGGGAGTTGAAGCTGTCAATAGGGCATTGGAAGCAATTAAAACGTCCATAGAGTCTTTCCATGGCTCTTTTAAAGTGATTATGGCGGTTAGTTTCTTTCTTGCTTGTGATTGCTAGTCCCTTTTTATCGTCTTTTTTAAGCCAAAGGTGGTAACAGATCTCGACGAAGAGGAAATAAAGAAGAGAATCGAACTCCTTGAAAATGAAGATGAGTCTGAATCCGAAGAAGATGATGATGGATTGGTCGCTCCAAAGGAATTGGACCAGCAAGCTGACGCCGAAGAGGCCAGAAACAATCAGACTCAATAATTATTTGTACTATTTTTGTTGGTTGTTGTTGTGGTGGTAATTTTATCACTGTAAAAGAGCGGATAAATTAATTTTTGAAGAAAGTTGTTAGTGCTATCAGTTAACTAGGGAATCGACGAATTTTTTCTGTAAAATTTTCGTTTAGGCGCGTTTTTTAAATATATTGGAGCAGCAGGCGCCTATCGGAGCCATCGTATTTTGACATTGTAATAAATATTAACCATCACATATCTCCCTAATCACCCTCCTTGGTATCCTCCTCCTGATTGCACCCAAACTTTCATTAGAACCGCCCTTATTTAAACGATCTTGTGCTCGAAACGAAGCTAAGATATTGTAGTTAAAAGTTCTAGTAAAAACAATTTCATAGGTTTGCAAAAAATAGTAAGAAATCGGGCTTGAACACCGAAATCTACCCTAAATACAGGCTAAAATTCACCGTCTCCAATTTTGAGGGCAAAGAAAAATTGGGGCGTAATCGTTTCGCTAATGAGACTTTCGCCAATGAGATCATTTCACCAATGGCATCTTTTCGCCAATGAGATCATTTCACCAATGGCATCTTTTCGCCAATGAGATCACTTCGTCAGTAGTATGATTTTGGCAGAAAATAAAGATTTGTTTGAAAAATGGGCGCGGGAACCAACGGAAGAAGTACCCCAAATACTATACAGAGATATATGCAACAGCACTGTTTTATTAGAAAAACGAAAAATTAAGCAATTTTTTTTCTCAAAAAACTATCATTTTCCCGAAAAAAATTTAAATCTTGTCTCTACGCAATTAAATGCTGTTTCTGGCTACATTTTTTGATGGAGTTTCTAAGGTGTGGAGGAATACGTCAGAGTGCACTCGAAGCTTGGTGAATGGGGCTTAGCATCGAACCTTTCTTGGCTTCTAAATTGTACAACAAGAGCTTTATCCTCTTTCAGCCAGATGATGTGCCTCGATTCATTCCCTTCTTTGTGGAAAAGGTTGCCTGAAAAGGTGGAACATACCTAATAATGAAATTTATCTAACTGTTTTTCGTTTCAAATGGTATATTTGTTTTGGTTGAATAAAGTGTCTACTCTTAATAGTTTATAAAAAATGCATCGGGTTAAATGCTGTGTTAAATGGAAAGTGGAATTGGTCACACATTTTGATTGCAAAAAAAAATATTAAGAACAACGGAAAAGACACAGAAGTATAGTTTTCGTGGCAAGACAAACATTATAATGATTTTTTGGAAAAAAATCGCGAACTGGCCTATCCCCATTTTTTTGTTAGTTTCTCTGATTTTTTGGATAGTCTATTTGGGCTTTGATCACTTTTTTGGCTTCGTATGCGTTTGGCTGAGTACACAGACGATTCACTACCTGGGACAATTCCCAAACACTGCTTTAAAACACGTTTCTTGTAATTTTGGAGAAGCCAATAAGAAGCATTGTTACCGTGATTTTTTGGCAAAAATTTTCTTCCGCTTTATCTTGTTTTCTGACTAATTCTGAACATTTTTTAAAGAATCGACGAATTTTTTCTGTAAAATTTTCGTTTAGGCGCGTTTTTTAAATATATTTTGTTGGAAATTGCTAAAAAGTAGAGAAAGAAGCGATGCGATATATCGTATCGCAATATCGCATCGCAGAAGTTTTTGGTTAAAATATCGCATCGCAACCTTTTCAAAATATCGCATCGCAATTACTCACTGCCGAAAATATCGCATATTTGAAAATTTCTGTCTCTATTAAAAAGTGAGTATTTTTTGCTTTTGAGCTTTTGTTATTTTTTGTTTTACTCTATTCTACAAATAACATCCTATTCGACGCAGAATTGGCAGCGATTTCATCCTACAGAAAAATATTCTGCAAATTACAGTAAAAATTTTAAGATACCGTATATCTTCTAATAAAAGCCCACATTTTAATAAAGGCCCATGTCCCGAGGGGGGTTGACAAAAAAGCTCACTTCTAATAAACGTAATGTCCGGAAAATATTTTCATTTAGTACGATAAAACAAAAGTTTAGCCGTACAATTAGCTATTATACAATAAAATTTCATCTTTATAACCAGCTTCTGAACTAATTTTCTTATTGTTCTCGTTCTAAAGTTTCGTCTCTTTGTAGTGGCTATCTCCTTGCGGCTATTTCATGCCTTCGGGCTAAAATAAAAACCACTAACAAAAACCATGCTACCCGTATCATGGTCTTTTGGCACCTCTGATGTGGGCATTCTACGGCTTTTTCTGATCACATCTAGCCATCGTTACAGATTTATACATGATTCAGGCAGTATAGTAGAAAAACACAAAAAACCAAATTTTAATGTTTCCTAAAATTTTCAGTGTGGGTACTTTTATTGGTGGCTCCTTCACGACGTAAGTGTAAATGTTTTTTGCATCGTGAAGACCCCTTACATTTACAGTTGCATTTACACTTACCCCTTCACGATACGAGTGTAAATGTAAATGCAAATTTTTTACTTATTCACTTTTTTTGCAAAATAAGTGTTTCTTTTTGACAAATATTGATTTTTTCAAGCTTTATAATTGTAATTTCACAGTTTTGTTTATTCTATAATTAAATCATATTCTCTTGAAAGTATACACTGCCAACACTCGACAACACGCCAAAAACAATCTTGGAGTTCAGAAAAGACATAAACAAAATTCTTAGTGAATACGGAGAATGGCTTGTCAATCAAGAATAATTTATCACTGGTAATCAAAATTAATACTTATCTCAAAAACATACACTGTTTCAGTAATAAAAGTTCGAAATTTGCATTTACATTTACACTAGTATCGTGAAGGCGTAAGTGTAAATTTAAATGTTTTTGGCATCGTGAAGACCCCTTACACTCACACTTACGTTGTGAAGGAGCCATGAGACATTGCTTGTGACAAAACCTTCTCGAGCAATCATGTCCGCCATTAGCCAATCAGTCGTCTGTTCACTTATTTTGACCCATAAACAGCACAATAAAAACACAGCAAACACAATAAAAGAAGAATTCCAGAAATTTTGAGCACTTTTGCTTGTCCAAATTCTCCCTAACACATAAATTTTGAAAATTTGTTAAAAATTCTAGAATTTTCGGAAAATTTTGAAAAAAAGGCTGAAAATTACAAGCGTGCCTTCTAATTAACGCTCACTTTCTAATAAACGCCCATGTGCTGAGAGGGGTTGAAAAATAAAAGCCCATGGGCTTTTATTAGAAGATATACGGTATGGGTCACTAAACAAAAATTTTTTTATAAATAATTTTTTCGCCCCTAAAAGACATCTACGCACATAATAAAGGGCGGTGGCAAAAAATTTCTTCTTTTATTAGAGCATTTAATTTTGCACCAGATAGTGCAAAAAATCGAAAAAAAAACGATCCATCCCAGGACATCTGGCCAAATGAAGTTAATTGGTAGCTGAGAAATTCGGATTTTTTGAAAAGTTTCTGAGCGAAGTTCAACTTTTTTAACGACCATATGCTAATTCTGAGACCATATTCGTGCTCAGCATGGTCAATTTCTTAATAAGTGCTGTCAGCCAAATAAAAAAAGGTCATCGAAAAATTCGAAGTTTGCCTTATATAAGTACATAGTGCGTAAAACACTTATTAGTCACAACTTCCATACGCTGGCCTACCCCTAAGCCTTATTAGTCACAACTTCCATACGCTGGCCTACCCCTAAGCCTTATTAGTCACAACTTCCATACGCTGGCCTACCCCTAAGCCTTATTAGTCACAACTTCCATACGCTGGCCTACCCCTAAGCCTTATTAGTCACAACTTCCATACGCTGGCCTACCCCTAAGCCTTATTAGTCACAACTTCCATACGCTGGCCTACCCCTAAGCCTAAGTAAAGAGCACCCAAATATATGTTGCAGACCCCAGAAAAGTGCGTAAAACACTTATTAGTCACAACTTCCATACGCTGGCCTACCCTAAGCCTTATTAGTCACAACTTCCATACGCTGGCCTACCCCTAAGCCTTATTAGTCACAACTTCCATACGCTGGCCTACCCCTAAGCCTTATTAGTCACAACTTCCATACGCTGGCCTACCCCTAAGCCTAAGTAAAGAGCACCCAAATATATGTTGCAGACCCCAGAAAAGTGCGTAAAACACTTATTAGTCACAACTTCCATACGCTGGCCTACCCTAAGCCTAAGTAAAGAGCACCCAAATATATGTTGCAGACCCCAGAAAAGTGCGTAAAACACTTATTAGTCACAACTTCCATACGCTGGCCTACCCCTAAGCCTTATTAGTCACAACTTCCATACGCTGGCCTACCCCTAAGCCTAAGTAAAGAGCACCCAAATATATGTTGCAGACCCCAGAAAAGTGCGTAAAACACTTATTAGTCACAACTTCCATACGCTGCCCTACCCCTAAGCCTAAGTAAAGAGCACCCAAATATATGTTGCAGACCCCAGAAAAGTGCGTAAAACACTTATTAGTCACAACTTCCATACGCTGGCCTACCCCTAAGCCTTATTAGTCACAACTTCCATACGCTGGCCTACCCTAAGCCTAAGTAAAGAGCACCCAAATATATGTTGCAGACCCCAGAAAAGTGCGTAAAACACTTATTAGTCACAACTTCCATACGCTGCCCTACCCTAAGCCTAAGTAAAGAGCACCCAAATATATGTTGCAGACCCCAGAAAAGTGCGTAAAACACTTATTAGTCACAACTTCCATACGCTGGCCTACCCTAAGCCTAAGTAAAGAGCACCCAAATATATGTTGCAGACCCCAGAAAAGTGCGTAAAACACTTATTAGTCACAACTTCCATACGCTGCCCTACCCCTAAGCCTAAGTAAAGAGCACCCAAATATATGTTGCAGACCCCAGAAAAGTGCGTAAAACACTTATTAGTCACAACTTCCATACGCTGGCCTACCCTAAGCCTTATTAGTCACAACTTCCATACGCTGGCCTACCCCTAAGCCTTATTAGTCACAACTTCCATACGCTGGCCTACCCCTAAGCCTTATTAGTCACAACTTCCATACGCTGGCCTACCCTAAGCCTTATTAGTCACAACTTCCATACGCTGGCCTACCCCTAAGCCTAAGTAAAGAGCACCCAAATATATGTTGCAGACCCCAGAAAAGTGCGTAAAACACTTATTAGTCACAACTTCCATACGCTGGCCTACCCTAAGCCTAAGTAAAGAGCACCCAAATATATGTTGCAGACCCCAGAAAAAGTGCGTAAAACACTTATTAGTCACAACTTCCATACGCTGGCCTACCCTAAGCCTTATTAGTCACAACTTCCATACGCTGGCCTACCCCTAAGCCTAAGTAAAGAGCACCCAAATATATGTTGCAGACCCCAGAAAAGTGCGTAAAACACTTATTAGTCACAACTTCCATACGCTGGCCTACCCCTAAGCCTTATTAGTCACAACTTCCATACGCTGGCCTACCCTAAGCCTTATTAGTCACAACTTCCATACGCTGGCCTACCCTAAGCCTTATTAGTCACAACTTCCATACGCTGGCCTACCCTAAGCCTAAGTAAAGAGCACCCAAATATATGTTGCAGACCCCAGAAAAGTGCGTAAAACACTTATTAGTCACAACTTCCATACGCTGGCCTACCCTAAGCCTTATTAGTCACAACTTCCATACGCTGGCCTACCCCTAAGCCTTATTAGTCACAACTTCCATACGCTGGCCTACCCCTAAGCCTTATTAGTCACAACTTCCATACGCTGGCCTACCCCTAAGCCTTATTAGTCACAACTTCCATACGCTGGCCTACCCCTAAGCCTTATTAGTCACAACTTCCATACGCTGGCCTACCCCTAAGCCTTATTAGTCACAACTTCCATACGCTGGCCTACCCCTAAGCCTTATTAGTCACAACTTCCATACGCTGGCCTACCCCTAAGCCTTATTAGTCACAACTTCCATACGCTGGCCTACCCTAAGCCTTATTAGTCACAACTTCCATACGCTGGCCTACCCCTAAGCCTAAGTAAAGAGCACCCAAATATATGTTGCAGACCCCAGAAAAAGTGCGTAAAACACTTATTAGTCACAACTTCCATACGCTGGCCTACCCCTAAGCCTAAGTAAAGAGCACCCAAATATATGTTGCAGACCCCAGAAAAAGTGCGTAAAACACTTATTAGTCACAACTTCCATACGCTGGCCTACCCCTAAGCCTTATTAGTCACAACTTCCATACGCTGGCCTACCCCTAAGCCTAAGTAAAGAGCACCCAAATATATGTTGCAGACCCCAGAAAAGTGCGTAAAACACTTATTAGTCACAACTTCCATACGCTGGCCTACCCCTAAGCCTAAGTAAAGAGCACCCAAATATATGTTGCAGACCCCAGAAAAGTGCGTAAAACACTTATTAGTCACAACTTCCATACGCTGGCCTACCCCTAAGCCTTATTAGTCACAACTTCCATACGCTGGCCTACCCTAAGCCTTATTAGTCACAACTTCCATACGCTGGCCTACCCTAAGCCTAAGTAAAGAGCACCCAAATATATGTTGCAGACCCCAGAAAAGTGCGTAAAACACTTATTAGTCACAACTTCCATACGCTGCCCTACCCTAAGCCTAAGTAAAGAGCACCCAAATATATGTTGCAGACCCCAGAAAAAGTAAAACACTTATTAGTCACAACTTCCATACGCTGGCCTACCCCTAAGCCTTATTAGTCACAACTTCCATACGCTGGCCTACCCCTAAGCCTTATTAGTCACAACTTCCATACGCTGGCCTACCCTAAGCCTTATTAGTCACAACTTCCATACGCTGGCCTACCCCTAAGCCTTATTAGTCACAACTTCCATACGCTGGCCTACCCCTAAGCCTTATTAGTCACAACTTCCATACGCTGGCCTACCCCTAAGCCTTATTAGTCACAACTTCCATACGCTGGCCTACCCCTAAGCCTAAGTAAAGAGCACCCAAATATATGTTGCAGACCCCAGAAAAGTGCGTAAAACACTTATTAGTCACAACTTCCATACGCTGGCCTACCCCTAAGCCTAAGTAAAGAGCACCCAAATATATGTTGCAGACCCCAGAAAAGTGCGTAAAACACTTATTAGTCACAACTTCCATACGCTGGCCTACCCCTAAGCCTAAGTAAAGAGCACCCAAATATATGTCCCAGACCCCAGAAAAAGTGCGTAAAACACTTATTAGTCACAACTTCCATACGCTGGCCTACCCCTAAGCCTAAGTAAAGAGCACCCAAATATATGTTGCAGACCCCAGAAAAAGTGCGTAAAACACTTATTAGTCACAACTTCCATACGCTGGCCTACCCTAAGCCTAAGTAAAGAGCACCCAAATATATGTTCCAGACCCCAGAAAAAGTGCGTAAAACACTTATTAGTCACAACTTCCATACGCTGGCCTACCCCTAAGCCTAAGTAAAGAGCACCCAAATATATGTTGCAGACCCCAGAAAAGTGCGTAAAACACTTATTAGTCACAACTTCCATACGCTGGCCTACCCTAAGCCTTATTAGTCACAACTTCCATACGCTGGCCTACCCCTAAGCCTTATTAGTCACAACTTCCATACGCTGGCCTACCCCTAAGCCTAAGTAAAGAGCACCCAAATATATGTTGCAGACCCCAGAAAAAGTGCGTAAAACACTTATTAGTCACAACTTCCATACGCTGGACTACCCTAAGCCTAAGTAAAGAGCACCCAAATATATGTTGCAGACCCCAGAAAAGTGCGTAAAACACTTATTAGTCACAACTTCCATACGCTGGACTACCCCTAAGCCTAAGTAAAGAGCACCCAAATATATGTTGCAGACCCCAGAAAAAGTGCGTAAAACACTTATTAGTCACAACTTCCATACGCTGGCCTACCCCTAAGCCTTATTAGTCACAACTTCCATACGCTGGCCTACCCCTAAGCCTTATTAGTCACAACTTCCATACGCTGGCCTACCCCTAAGCCTTATTAGTCACAACTTCCATACGCTGGCCTACCCCTAAGCCTTATTAGTCACAACTTCCATACGCTGGCCTACCCCTAAGCCTAAGTAAAGAGCACCCAAATATATGTCCCAGACCCCAGAAAAAGTGCGTAAAACACTTATTAGTCACAACTTCCATACGCTGGCCTACCCTAAGCCTTATTAGTCACAACTTCCATACGCTGGCCTACCCCTAAGCCTTATTAGTCACAACTTCCATACGCTGGCCTACCCCTAAGCCTAAGTAAAGAGCACCCAAATATATGTCCCAGACCCCAGAAAAGTGCGTAAAACACTTATTAGTCACAACTTCCATACGCTGGCCTACCCCTAAGCCTAAGTAAAGAGCACCCAAATATATGTCCCAGACCCCAGAAAAAGTGCGTAAAACACTTATTAGTCACAACTTCCATACGCTGGCCTACCCTAAGCCTAAGTAAAGAGCACCCAAATATATGTCCCAGACCCCAGAAAAGTGCGTAAAACACTTATTAGTCACAACTTCCATACGCTGGCCTACCCCTAAGCCTAAGTAAAGAGCACCCAAATATATGTTCCAGACCCCAGAAAAGTGCGTAAAACACTTATTAGTCACAACTTCCATACGCTGGCCTACCCCTAAGCCTAAGTAAAGAGCACCCAAATATATGTTGCAGACCCCAGAAAAGTGCGTAAAACACTTATTAGTCACAACTTCCATACGCTGGCCTACCCCTAAGCCTAAGTAAAGAGCACCCAAATATATGTTCCAGACCCCAGAAAAAGTGCGTAAAACACTTATTAGTCACAACTTCCATACGCTGGCCTACCCTAAGCCTAAGTAAAGAGCACCCAAATATATGTTGCAGACCCCAGAAAAAGTGCGTAAAACACTTATTAGTCACAACTTCCATACGCTGGCCTACCCCTAAGCCTAAGTAAAGAGCACCCAAATATATGTTGCAGACCCCAGAAAAAGTGCGTAAAACACTTATTAGTCACAACTTCCATACGCTGGCCTACCCCTAAGCCTAAGGGCTAAGCCTAAACTTGTTGTTCCAAAGGGTAGTTTCAACGATTTTTAGAAGGTCTGATTTTGGGGGGGGGGAGGTATTCTATACTAGAGTTCACTATGCCTATGGAAACAAAACGGTGAAATGTCCCAGGCGGTGAAATGTCCCAGGCGGTGAAATGTCCCAGGCGGTGAAATGTCGCCCCGGTGAAATGTCCTATACCAATGCATTGTTCTGATTAATCTGGTAACCTGGTAACCTTAACCGGTTTTCAGTCCGTGTAATTTGGCCAAAAATGATTCAGTTCGACCCAACATTCATACAAATCTAAAATTTTCAGCTTCTCTAGCCAGTGTAAGTTGCTACCAGTGTTTTCAATAGTCGGAGGCAGAATGACATCATTCACTTGCAACTTGCTATATTATCGCACCCTGACCCCGTAATTAATATTGTTTGAAATGGCGGCGCAGAAGTGACTCCGAAAATAAATTCCTAAATATTCAAAATTTACGTTTTTAAATTTCGTTCAAGTGGTTTTTTTGCTATCTCTCTTTATCAGGTTAAATATCTCCATTTTTTGTTTGATTCACAATTCAAAGTTTTCAATAAACATCTCTAATTTAATTATTTTTCTAAAATTTCTTCAAAATCTCTTATCATACCGGGTTATTCAATTATTTCAAGTTATTTTTTGAGCCATAAATTTTTTATGTGATCAAATTTTGAAATTCTTTAAACCCAGGTCCTCTCAGAGTCAAAAAAAGTTTTTGATATATAATGTTAAAAGCGTTTTTTTCAATTTTGGTCATTGTCTCTGGATGAGCAATGCTCTAGATAGGAAGTTTCAAAAACCCAATTCTCGCTTTTTCACCATGTGGTTTGAGCCTTGCCCATTTAGTGACCATCCACAGACTAGTTTCAAACTCAGGTTGGACATGGGTCGTCTTGAGACCGAATCCAACCTCATCGGGCCGAAAAAATCAGGTACGACTTGGCCTAACTGGGGCCAATTTATTTTTCTTTAGCAAAATAATTTCAAAAATCATGTGATTTCCGTGATCAGTCCGGGTCGGAATTTTCATACAAAGGTCTTTTTCGGGTTGGGCCAAACAAATTCAGGTCCGTGGCTAGGTAGGCCGAAAACACAAGTGACGAGTAAAATTGTGCGTTTGACAGTATATACCGAACAAAATTGCTTTTTGATTCTGATTTCATGTGTTTACAAGATGTTGAAAATCGATCACAAAAAAGTTGTGGTCAAAATAAAAGGCTTAAATACTTGAATGGCCTTGTACAATTTGTTTAGTGTTGTGGATATCATATTGAACTCGCTCTCAATACAATGTGTGGTTTTGAGGAGATGAAAGACGCTACTCTCATTCTGGAAGATGGTACATTGTTTGTTGGTCAAGTGTTTGGGGCATTGAAAAGCACATGTGGAGAACTGGTTTTTCAGACAGGAATGGTGGGCTATGTGGAGTAAGTTGGATAAGCTAGCTTACAAGGGAACCCCACGAACTGTAAAATGGAATCGTAGAGTAGAGCATAGTCGAATTACTATATAGAATTTTGATATTTTTTCCCCACAGACAGAAAAAAAACGAATCTGGAGACTTGAGAAACATCAAGCCACAAACTGCCTTGCTCCCTCCTGTGGATTTTCAAAAATATATTTTCTACAGTCAAGCCTCCATACAGTGACACCCTAAAATGTTCGATCCCCAACTGCTGGCTAAACAGAACCTTTGCCCTACCACTCGCCAGAACCCTGGCCCTCCCACTCGCCAGAACCCTGGCCCTTCCACTCGCCAGAACCCTGGCCCTCCCACTCGCCAGAACCCTGGCCCTCCCACTCGCCAGAACCCTGGCGCTCCCACTCGCCAGAACCCTAGCCCTCCCACTCGCCAGAACCCTGGCGCTCCCACTCGCCAGAACCCTGGCGCTCCCACTCGCCAGAACCTGGCCTCCCACTCGCCAGAACCTGGCCTCCCACTGCCAGAACCTGGCCTCCCACTCGCCAGAACCTGGCGCTCCCACTCGCCAGAACCCTGGCGCTCCCACTCGCCAGAACCCTGGCCTCCCACTCGCCAGAACCTGGCGCTCCCTCGCCAGAACCCTGGCGCTCCCACTCGCCAGAACCTGGCGCTCCACTCCCAGAACCCTGGCGCTCCCACTCGCCAGAACCCTGGCGCTCCCACTCGCCAGAACCCTGGCCCTCCCACTCGCCAGAACCCTGGCGCTCCCACTCGCCAGAACCCTGGCGCTCCCACTCGCCAGAACCCTGGCGCTCCCACTCGCCAGAACCCTGGCGCTCCTCGCCAGAACCCTGGCGCTCCCACTCGCCAGAACCTGGCGCTCCCACTCGCCAGAACCCTGGCCCTCCCACTCGCCAGAACCTGGCGCTCCCACTCGCCAGAACCCTGGCCTCCCACTCGCCAGAACCTGGCCCTCCCACTCGCCAGAACCCTGGCCCTCCCACTCGCCAGAATCCCGACCAGTGGGAGGGCCAGGGTTCTGGCGTGGGAGCTCAGGTTCTGGCAGTTTGAACAAGGTTCTGTTGTGCCAAATGTTCGATCCCCAACTGGGTGTGACACTTTTTTCCACATATGGGTTTGAAATAGTGTCAGAGCCTGCTTAGGATCGAACTTTTGGCGGTGTCACTATACCAAGGATAGATTATAAACAAATGCGTTTTTAAGAATCCATAGGGGGGACCAAGGCAGTCTGTGGCTCGATGTTTCTCGAGTTTCCAGAATCGATTTTTTCTGTCTGTGGAGAAAAATATTAAAATTTTATATAGTAAATCGACTATGCTCTACAAGATAAACTCTTTAGAATACGCGAATTCCATTTTACAGTTCGTGGGGTTTCCTTGTTAGAATTTTTTTCACGAATTAGCCTTCTTGTTCAGGTCTTTGACCGACCCCAGCTACGCCAACCAGTTTCTCACCCTCACCTACCCATTGATTGGAAACTATGGTGTCAGCGATGACACACTCCAAGCGAATTCCGTTGACATCATGTCTTTTCCTGATACTGGATTCGAGTCAGCCAAGATCTGGCCAGCAGGTATTTTCCTGAAAGAATTTGGTCCAAAAAAACTGTTCAAAACAAAATTCAGCTTTGATTGTTGATAGAATTTGTCCGGAAGGTGAGCACAGTCATTGGCAAGCACATCAGTCATTGGCACAATGGCTTAAAAAATTTGGGTTGGTTAGATTTTGAACAGGGGTGGGCACTGGTCCAATTTCAGAAATATTTTATCGCGCTTGGCATGCGGAAAATGTGTAAATATAAGCCCGAAACAACTGGCCCTGACAGTCCGTCAAAATTTTAACACGTCCAGCCCTGGTGCGCTCATCGTACTATACGAGT
Organism: Ditylenchus weischeri; assembly: GCA_029231635.1. Lineage (NCBI taxonomy): Eukaryota > Metazoa > Nematoda > Chromadorea > Rhabditida > Anguinidae > Ditylenchus > Ditylenchus weischeri. The sequence continues at coordinate 84,342 of JAMRYI010000218.1, forward strand.
AGAGCAGAATGTGCTGAACACGATGGTACCGGTCGTTCTCGCTTCAATCCGTGACCAAGTTCGTGAAAAGGGGTCCCGAAGGTAACGAATTATTTATGGTCAAAATCCAGCTGGATGCCCACAGGTTTTTTTTTTATATCGAGGGTACGTTATATCGGGGGTTAATAGTTAAGAGCTTATTATTGAAGGGACCGACGCAAGGGGTACGTTATATCGGGGCACGTTATATCGAGGTTTGACTGTAATTTAATTTGTAAAGTTGCAATAAATCACCGCTTTTTTGTTGGGGTAGGGATTTCCCAAATGTTCTACTCTGACTTTCTGCAAGCCATAACTTTGTGTAGAGATGATATTTAGCTAAATGCTTAAAAGGAAAAGAACGATGGGGGTGTGGTGCGGTGGTTTGACTGGTAAGGTGTGGACCTCGTCTTCATCATGCTTCATTTTTGGGTCTTGGTTGGTCGACTGAAAAGTTAGCCCAGAAGTATTATCAGAATTGAGTTGAGTAACGGATTAAATTTTTTTATTGGTTCAACCTGTACCTTTGAACCCGGCCCAAACCCCTAGCATTTTGAGCTAAATCCGTATGAAATCTTTAAATCGAAGCCCAGCCCGCCAAAATTTTTTTTCAGGCCCGGATTTGGGCTGCGCTGGCCCGTACCTACCCCTGCTCTTGAATATTAGAGTTTTTACTTGTCTCAATTTGCAGAGTGCCTGGATTGTCTGGAATTGATGTGCGACTGCTTACTAAAAAGATCCGCGAGCATGGCACCCTCAAGGCTAAAGTATGGATAGACATATTAATCCATAGAGCTTGAAATTCAACGAAATTTCAGCTGGTATTAGATGCAGATGACCCAAACTCTTTTGACTTCGTGGACATTAATTCACAAAATTTGGTAGCTCTTGTGTCTAGAAAAGTATGGTTTATGACTAAAGTCAAAAATTTATGCAATTGGACTTTTTAGGATGTTCAAAGCTTTGGCAATGGTCCCACCAGAATAATGGCTGTAGATTGTGGACTCAAAAACAACCAAATCAGGTGAGGCTGATAACATGCTAATTATACAGTCAACCCTCGGTTTAACGATTCCCCAGAAAGTTCGTCCAACCTTAGATCCGACACCTTTTTTAGCTCGATTTCTGAAGCCTATTGCCAGTTGTCTTTGGTCAGTTTAGTCTGAAACATCGCAAGAATTCTGATTTAGCCAATCGTTTTTGTAAATAATAACATTTTTGTAAATGTTTTGCCGAAAAGACCCGCGGGTACTCGATTTGACGACACCCATTTTTCAAAATAGGGTGTCTTTAAATCGAGTACCCGCGTGTCTTTTCGGCAAAACTGTTGTTATTCACAAAAACGATCGACAAAATCAGAATCCTTGCGATATTTCAGACAAGAGCCCTGGTTTAAACACAAACATCCACCAAAAAATCCAGGCTAAAATCCACCACTCCAATTTGGACGGACCTAAAAACTTTTTTTCAAACTACCTCATTTTCACGGTCTTGTGCTTAAAAAAGACCTAAGATGTTGAACTTTAGGGTTCTGGAAAGATATCTGATATAAATATGCAAACATTGGGACAAAAAGGCCAAAATAAGCGAAAAAATAATTGGCGAAATAATTTGAAAAGTGTGACAGACGTGAGTCCAAATACTATATCTAGACTAGACTGACCAAATACAACTGGCAAAATGCTTCAAAACTCGAGCTAAAAAAGTGTCGGACCCCAGGTGGGAACAAACTTTTTGGGGTGTCTTTAAATCTAGGGTAAACTGTATACATTTTTTTACAAATCAGTGATGTTTAGATGCTTGGTCAAACGTGGATGCACGGTTAGATCAGTCTTTTGCAAACACAGTCATGTCTCAATTATCCGACACCCCCTTAAGTTCGTTAATCCACTGGGTCCTATACTTCTCAGAATATAGCTCATTCGAAAGCTGAGATTCGGGGCTACATAATATTGTGAAAATTTAAATCAAGTTATGATTAAATAAGGCAGAAAATTTAAAGGTTAGGCGCCTGATTTACGACAAAAAGGCGCGCTATGTTGTCAATTCAACTAGAGATGATGGCTTGACCTTTTCGGGACGGGACGGGTCAGAATTCAAATTTAAAAATTTCGGGACGGGACAGGTAAAAAAGTTATATCGGGACGGGACCCCGGGACAGGGAAGATTTTCGGGACGGTCATAAAAATTTCCGATCGGGAATTTCAAGCTTCTTGAAGAGCTTCAATTTCCAGACGTTTGACATTCTTCCGATTGATTCACGTTTGTTGGGCTTCCTGTAAGATCTGATTCATGGTACAGTCAACCCTCAATATAACGGCCCGCAGTGGGACCGGCCGTGGAGGGATGTTATACCGAGGGTCCGTTATATCGAGGGTTGACTGTAATTACGAGTTGAAGGTAGTTTTTGAAAAATTGAATCGGGACGGGACGAGACGGAATTTAAATAATTTTTTTCGGGACGGGACACCGGGACGGGACAGGTGCCAAAAAATTTCCGGGCGGGATTCCGGGACGGGACGATTCTCTAAAATTAACGGGACGGGACGGAATTGTCCCGTCCCGTCCCCGTCATCATCTCTAAATTCAACCTACCTCTTATCCTGATATCGATGACTTTTGCAGAATCTGGTTGACCAGCATGGTCGTAAAAATCGAACAGATTCTAATTTTTCCAGTAGTTTTTGTAAATGGCAGCAGTTCTGCCGTAAAGACCCAGTAACCTCGACAATTCCTCTTTTGAAAAAGGTATCGGGTCCAGCGGGTCTTATTGGTAAATTATTTAATTTTTCCAAAAAAGGCACGTGAAATCAGAATCCTTGCAATTTTACAAAATTCTGCACAATCATATTCGGCAAAATTCACCGAAATCAGGATTAACCCTATGTTGCCGAAGTTTCAGAGCTGCTTTTTGATATCTCTCCGGAAAAGATATTAACAGTTGCAAAAAAGTCATGAGAGTGGAATTGGTTAAATTTTTGAGAAATAAATCTTTTTTTCTGGCAAAAAACGGTTAAAAAGGGTCAGGCCAAGCCAAGGGTCGGGTGGAACGAACTTGAAGGGGTTTCGGCTAATCGAGACTTGGCTGTATTTCAAATTTGAATTTTCTGCAGGTCACAGTTGTTCCTTACAACTATCCCATTGATCAGAAATATGATGGTAATATTTGCCACCTTGTTGGACATATGAAATTTATTGGGTTCAGATTACGACGGGATTTTCTTGTCAAATGGACCTGGAGATCCTGGTCAGTAGATTCTAAGTCTCGTATTTTCTAATGAAAAATTATTTTAAAGCAATGTGCGAAGAGTTGATTACAAGAATTTCCCGACTTCTCAAAAATGCTGAGTGCAAGCCGGTCTTTGGAATTTGCTTGGGTGAAGAAATCTAAGATTCTAAGGTTCAGTTTTTAATTTGGCATTTGTTCAGGTCATCAACTGTTGGCCAGAGCTGCTGGAGCAACTACTCACAAACTTCCGTACTAATGAAATTTAAATGCTTTTATGCTGTTTGAAAATTACTTTTTTTCTTCAATAAGGTATGGAAACCGAGGACACAACCAGCCATGCACCCACAAGGACACTGGCAGATGCTATATCACTTCTCAAAATCATGGGTATGCTTAAAATCAAGTCTCTCTGATTGGTCATGCTACTGCTCGTTGTCACCTATAACAATTAGGGATGGATCTGACTTAAATGCTTTTCTGCAAAATTAAAATTTGAAATTTTTATGTAGAATTTCAATTTGACGTGGTAAAGAACAAATCTGACCTGATTTTCGAGCTTTTTGACGGGCTTTTTCGACCACAACAAAATTGGACTACTTTTCCAAAATTTTAAGATTTGCTGTTGACGACTCATCTCTACCAGCTGGATGGCTAACTCTTTTCTCCAACGAGAATGATGGCACAAATGAGGGGATTATTCACGAACAAAAGCCCTTCTTCAGGTAGTTTATGATTAGCGCACAGAAAAATTCTCAATTGCTTCTAGTGTTCAATTCCACCCAGAGCACACCGCCGGCCCCACCGATTTGGAATGTTTGTTCGACATTTTTGTGGAAGCTGTTACTACCAGCAAGCAAAAGCAATTTCCAAATAGGTGGGTTAAGTTTTAGTCGTTTTGACACGATTGATATTATGAAAAAGTGTTTGTAGTGTGCGTGACATGATCACACGAAAACTGTCTTATCCTGGCAGCTACTCAGTGGAAAAACAGCGCAAGGTTTTAATCCTTGGCTCTGGTGGACTATCCATTGGTCAAGCCGGTGAATTCGACTACTCTGGAGCACAGGTTAGCAATTGTGATGTTCAAATTGCAGGTATTGAGCGTTAAGTATTGAGCGTTTTCTTTGTTTCAGGCAATAAAGGCCCTCAAAGAACAGAGTAATTGTTTTATATACTTATTATTTTTTAAATTAAAATCCACAAGAAATCTTGAAAAAACAGGGTACGTAACTCAAAATTCTGAAAAAGTATGTTCGGCCGGAGTGCCTTATATGTCGTCCTCCCAAAAGTGGTTTCTGACTCCCTATTTCGACTTATCAGGCTTTAATTATTCTAGAAAACATGTTTCTGGGAGGGGACGACATTTTTTGGAAAAATTTTTTTTTGACCTAAAATAGGTCTAAAATGACCTAAAATAATGGTTTTTATCCCAAATTTTGGCTAAAAATTTTGAAAATAAAGAAGATTTGTGCTCCCAAAGAAGTACAGATCTTTTAAAAAAGTACATATACGAACCCTGTGAAATAATTATAATCATGATACAGTCAAACCTCGATATAGTGGCCCCCACCTCAAGTTCGTTCCCGCCTTGGGTCCGACACTTTTTTCACCCTGCTTTCGAGTTTTCACCACTTCTGTTTTGACAGTCTGGTCCCAAATATCGTGAAGATTCCGATTTTCCAGTCGTTTTCAAAAACTGAGTAATTTTTCCATTTGAAAATGAAAACCTCGATACAGAGGCCCCCTATTTAAAAATAAAAGGGCCACTATATCGAGGTTTTCATTTTCAAATGGAAAAATTATTTAGTGAAAACGATAGGCAAATCGGAATCTTCACGATGGGACCACTGTCAAACAGAAGTGGTAAACTTCGAAAATCAGGGTGAAAAAGTGTCGGACAAACGGAACGAACAAGGTGCCCTATCGAGGATTGACTGTCACACATAACCCCAAAATTCAAAATCATAATTACTTTAAAATAAACAAAATGCCAAGAAATTCAAAAGGGATTTTCTGTCGCCATATTTTTTTTCGTATTTTTGAAGACATGGATATGTTTTCTTCACTTCTTTTCAAAATCAGAACCAATTTTAGCAACCATTTTATCAGACATCGTTAACAATTTCTACATCAAAATCAAAAACAACATTTCTTACGTAAGATGGAATATTGAGTCCGTCCTTGATGAGATTGGACCAGTTGAAGAGATTCTTTCGGAGAGTTACAGAGAACACATGGATGGGTAGAGCTGGCGCCAAAGTGACCATAGATTCCACTGAGAAACTTAATGTCTCCAGTCACATACCTAAAAATATTTATATTTGGTCACATTCACTTGAGTAAAAACACTAAGACTCATTACCAATCCAATTCATGGCCTGACACAAAGGTGAAGTCAAGTTGAGCCAAATTTTCGTTGGGCACATCAGGAAAACTACTAATGAGAAAAGTAGGATGTCATTGCAGGTAGATAGCATAATTATGTAAGAAAAGCCACCTTTTAAGCCCGGCAGAAGGCTTTATAGAACACCAGTCCCTTCGGCGAAGAAAAAGTCTGACCAAGAGCAACGCTTCAACTACAAAAAAACTGATAAAAAGTCGAATTCGAAGACAATTATCTGGGTTGAAAAAACTGACCTGAGCAATTTATAAGAGAGTGCAGTGGGATCAAATTGGATCCAAAGAAAGATATGACTCGACAGCCGTCATTTTTCTGGATTCCGTTATGTTCTTGGCCAGTATTTGTAGTAAAGGATTTAGCTTGAAGCGTCTGAAGTATCACGAATTTATACTGCAAAAAACGAAAGGGAACGGAAATTACCTGCAGCACGATATCCCTAAAAGTTATAGGTATTAACTTACCTCTTTCAATTTCTATTTATGATAAATTAACAAAAGAATTCAAGCGTATAATGCAACGTAGTAGAAGGCTCAGACTTTACGGTGACATTCTTATGAGACAAAGGAAGGTCATCATGACAAGATGAAGATGGCTCATTCTTGACGTCGCAAAATGGTTTCCTATGAGAATTCTGCCGTGAAGTATGATTACGTCTGTTGTCCCAGCCTTGCTCAGAAATCAGCCTGTGGATCTTGGAAACGGTCAATTCGAACACTTCTTGCAAGCTCAACTCATTTTTTTCTACATATTCTTCATTCCTCGGTACTGAAAAGTAACAAAAATATCTAAATAAAATGCAGGCAAATAGATTACCGCTCCGGATTTTGGATGCTTCGCGACTTTACCGTTCTTGAGTTGATCCAACGAGCAGCGGCCACATGTCTCATTTTCTCAGAAAACACAGCTTGAGCTTCAGATTCTTCCTCAGACTGCTGTTTACGGAGTTGCGCTGCTGCTTTGCGTTGTATCAGCTTTCATGACATTTAGCGAATTGTTGTCGGTATTTACTGCTGCTTGACGCCTTGTTCGGACCATATTCAGATACCTGAATACAAGAAAATTTTAGTCAAAATTTAAGGCACAGAGAAAAATCCGAAAACGACAGTTTTTGGAAGTACTTTATGCACCAAAATGTAGCCCAAGATCTCTAGTACATGATCATCAGACAGATTTTTGATATAACACAAAATCTACGACTAAAACCACTTTACAGCCAGCAACTCATTTTTATATTCAAAAATGGGTCTTTTGGTATTTTTATATTCGCCCCGCATGAAATTGCGAAAATGCGCATTTTTTGACAAATTTTTACACAGATATGTAGAAAATTTTCTGCTCTATCTTTTTAACGAATGAACCTGGTGAAAATATGTGAGAAATGACCACGCAAAACTTGTTTTAGAGCACTATCCAGGAAAAAAATTGTCCCATTTTTCATAGAACGTTTTGAAAATCGAAGTTTTCACAGTGTATTGCAGAAAGTGATAGCTCATCTTAAAGCCCATGAAATGGGGAACCTGATAGGCATAAGAGTTTACAAAAAGTTCAAAAAATTCAACTTAAAAAGTGTAAGAGAAAAGTAATGGTCAGAAACCACAATTTTCATGAATTTTTCATTTGGCGCGAAATTTCGAAAGTGATTATGATTTTGAATTTTGGGGGGTGTGCTGTATCCGAATTCAAAATCGTCGATAAAAGTCGAAATGGTCGCGTTTGCCGAATTTGCGTGTAATTAACCCGCCTCAAGTTCGTTCCCGCCTCGGGTCCGACCATTTTTTGCCTCGATTTTTGAAAATTTTGCCAAATGAATGCAATTTTGCCGGCTGTTTTTGTGAATGGTTTATTAATTTCAGACATCAAGACTGTGCTGGTTAACCCAAATGTAGCTACTGGTAGAAAATAACAAATTAATTTTGTGTTTTAAAATCCATATTGAAAGTTTTCAGTTCAAACTTCTAAAGGATTTGCCGACCGTGTTTATTTCTTGCCAATAACGTAATTTTAATACCTCGTCCGTTCAGAATTCAAATTCTATGTCAGTTTAAAATAAACAAAACGCCAAAATTATTTGACGTGAAATTCAAAATTTTGAAAAAATATTTTCTTTTTCCCACAGTTTTTTTGCGGTTAATATGTCTTCTTTTGGGTTTTTTCTTCTTATTATGGCTTCTCATTTCTTATTTATGACAAACAAGCTTTTTTTGTCGAGCTAAATTACACAACGTGAAATTTTCAAGAGTCAATTAAGAGATATTATGGGTTTTGTAAATAGTATGGATCGTGATAACGTAGTCCAAATATCGAAGCTCAGTCACATCTTTAAACGCTTGTTGAAAAAAAATTTATTGAACGAAAAACTGATAAAACAGGTTAAACCAAAAACATTGTCTCAGAAATTTTCGAATCATGCAGACAATTTCTAATGTAAGACCTTTTTACTATTGCTTCAGCGACTCTTGTCGGATCCCTTATTCTGCAAAAGCGATTCTCATCCTCACTGATCTTTTGATGAAGTGCTTCTATGGCTTGTTCAGAAATTAGCCCCAAGAACTATTAGGCCGTCCAATAAGTTTTGAGAAAAAGCACGTGGATTCGCTTTAATTTTCAAAGTGAATCATTTCGCACACTTGACAATGATGTCTCTACGTGTCATATACCATTTTGTAGCCCGTTCTCTGTTCTTTAAAATGTGATATTGAACATTTCTTTGTTATTAAAAAATAGGATCAAAAATAGGAAAACAAAAAATGTGCATAAATTTACCAAACTTGAGAAATTATTTGTTTTTTTATTTTTGGTCCAATTTTGTTATAACAAAGAGCCGGATAATACGACATTCAAAAGAGGAGAGAACGGGCTACCAAAATGGTATATGACATGTAGAGACATCATTGTCAAATGTGCCAAATGATGCACTTTGAAAAGTAAAGCGAATCCACGTACTTTTTCTCAAAACTTATTGGACAACCTAATAGTTAGTAGCAGTGAAAAGCGGAACATGGCAGCACAAACACTGACATTTAGGGTCCACCCCGAAAGGTCCCCGCCGAAAGGTCCCCGGCCGAAAGGTCCCCGCCAAAAGGTCCCCGCCGAAAGGTCCCCGCCGAAAGGTCCCCGGCCAGAAGGTCCCCGGCCGAAAGGTCCCCAATACTTCTTTACAACAAGCTTTCAAACAAACTACAATTTTAATGAGAGCTACAACAAATGAACAAAGTAGATGAGATAACATTAACAACGAAATCTAGAGCATTCCATAAACATGTGAGATTCCTTTGAGTTTTTCGATTAGAGTGCTGGTATCATAGTTTTCCAAGATTCTTTTCAGCTTTTGGTCGGCCTGGACATACTTTCTGCGCTTTTCTGGAGGCTCTTCACCATTAACACAACGCAAGTATTCAATATCCCTGGACGATTGCGCATTCTTCAGACCATCGATCAGCTTCCACAGTGTTGGATGATCAGACGAGAGTTCAGTTTGTAGACGGCGATGTGCAGCTTCGGCATGGTTATTCGTTCTAGCTTCTCCATCAAGAGTCCTTTGGTACACAGTCCACATTGAGTTGTCAAAGAGAGCAGGTTGACGACGATTTCCCTGCGGTGACCTGAAAATTAGAGTTAAATGGTTTTCATTTGACACTAAAATTAAAACCCACCAACATAATTCTCTTCAAACCAGTCCAAGATAGGATTCAGCGCTGCCAAGCCCACACTGTCAGTGAAGTACTCGCCCAAATCTGCCACAGCTTGCTCAATGTCGACCGGTCGGAGAAAAGCCATTGCCACGACCATTCTTGCTCCTTCAGTGAACGCGCCACCTTCTCTGTACTGTCGCATGAGATCGGTAAAAAAAGAAGTCAATAAAAATCGATTATAACTGAACGTAAAACACAAACTGTTTGCTCCAAGATGCTTTTTCATGTTTTTCACCAGATGAAAAAGACAGCCACCCAATTTGATTCCAGGAAAGTTTGACTTGAGTGCATTCATGAGTGCCAGTTCATAGTCCAGATTTGCTGCAGTCGGATTGAAAGTTGGCCACATCCTTTTGATCATACCGAACATTTTGGCGTAGATGGCTTCACACTTTGACGGAAGAAGGACGTACATCAGCGGCATTACAAATCCTCGGCGCTCACCCATGATGACAAAGACCTAAACACAGAAAACCAATAACGATAAATCAAAATTCAGAAAATGAACCTGATAGAAGTGATCTGGCGAGATGCTGAAAGTTCCGTCTACATAGATGTTCGCCACCAAATGAATCCATTGTGAGAAAGAGCTTCGGCCAAAGATCAGAATCCTAAATATATTCATTAAGAATAATCTGATAAAAAGGAACCTGTCCACATCAACCACATCCTTTCCTGAATCCGCCAAGAGAAACAGTTCTTCAGTGCCTGGTGCTGGATTGTAGTACTGATAGTTGCGCGGAATGACGTACAGTTCTCGAGAAGCTGGTGTTGGCGGAGGTTCTTGAATTTCGGCGCGAGCCCTTCTGATTATTTTCTTCTGCGCGAAGGCGTTCGGCACTTGACCTTTCACGAAGTCTGGCTGGTTGGCATTGGCAGTTGAAATGATTTGCGACGGAAGCTGGAAATAAAATACAAAGGTGTAATTGAATTAGACTAGTGAAAAGAAGAAAAAAATGTCACCTCCTGAGTTCTGGCTCGCTCACGAAGTGATTGCTTGATGTCATGAACTCCTTTCCTTCCTGGATTTGTGTCGTGATTGTGCTCGGCCAATTCATTGATGATGTTGTTGGAGGAATCGGTAGTCATACGTTTGGGACATTTGTCAGCCTTGTACTTCTCACACTTCCAGAACTTCTTTGTTTTGTCGGCGCTGAACTTTTGAAACAGATATAGATGACCACTATAGCTGAGCTTGTTCTTTCCTTTCTGTGACATAGTTGTTCTGACCTGAAAATTAATGTTATTAAAAACAAAAAAACATGCAATAAAAAAAAACTAACCATTTGAATGACTTGTCCGGCTTCTTGCTCGATCACCGCTGGTTCCACCACTTGCTCGGCTTCTGGCTCCTCTTCCACTGCATTGACGACATTGACACGCGCTTGAGCTGCATTGACGAAGCTCCAGTCCCATTGCAAAGCTGCCATTTCTGAAATTTAACAAGACATAAAATTGACAAACAAATAAAATATGAGAGAATAAACAGAAACGACTGGCAAACAAAAATAAAGAACAACACCTTTTTCACGCAGAACAAAAGCAAAAAAGGCACACTTTTTTTCTCAAAATGTTGTGAAAATTGAATATTGGGGACCTTTCGGCCGGGGACCTTTTGGCGGGGACCTTTTGGCGGGGACCTTTCGGCCGGGGACCTTTCGGCGGGGACCTTTCGTCCTGATCCCGACATTTATGCGTAACAGAGCTTATTGGAAACCCCACCTAAAATTATTCTATGAAAATAATGCCCAACAAGTAGGGCCCTATTCACTTTTAGGGGTCAACATTTTTGCCTTGGTCCCCCCTGTTGTTTTGAAGATGATCATGTTTGAGGGTGATCATGTTAACCATAATCACAATATTAACATAACTCTAATGGACAAGGGGACCAAGGCAATTTTTAAGAAAAAAACAACAGGGGGACCAAGGCAAAAATGTTGACCCCTAAAAGTGAATAGAGCCGAAAATAATGTCCAAAAAGTAACCTAAAATCAACTTACACGAAGTAGCTCAAATTAATTACGGCACAAATCTGACAACATCAAAAATTTCATTTGCATTCAAAAAGCTGGCCTTGAATTTGTTCCAGAAGAGAGAGTAATTGGCGAAGATGAGGATATTTTGGGGAGTTTCAGATCACGTAAGAAACACTCTGCGGACACTCTTAGTAAGCAATTTGAGAATGTGATTTCCTATACATTAGAAATTTAGACACAAAAAATTTGAAAGAATAACTAACCACATAAGTTCTGAAACCAAGATCTCTTATCTGCACCTAGCCTCTTATCGAGTTACCGTTCCACCCCCAGAGTTTTGGATTCCTTTTGCACGAGTTTTTACACAAAAATATGAAAAAAATTTTAAAAAATTTCTAAATTTTTGAATTTCGTGCTTTTTTCTTTAATGTACTAGAATTTGAATTCTGAACGGACGTGATACAATATTGCACGGCTACCAAAATTAAAATTGTGAATTTAGAAAAGAATATGTCACAGAGGTATACAAGGACACTTTGCTTTACAATTTTTCAATTAATTTTTCACATTAAAGGTAATTAAAAAGGAACGGCCTACTGGCCTCCTCTGCACCTTTGGTGGTCAAACTGCTCTGTAAGGCTTATTTTTGTACATTTCATGAGTACAATAAGATTTTTTTAGGAACTGCGCCATCGATCTTTTCAAAGATGGCGTTTTGGATGCCTTCTCGGTATTTTTCGGCTTATTTAAATTAATTCATGGCCATTTTTTCAATATTGGCCGCTCATTTTGTAACTGAGAATCCAAAAAATGGTCATAAATCAGGGTATCGAAACGTACTTTTTAAAAATATTTGTACTTTTTCGGAACCTGATATCTTTTTTATTTCTGAGGTTTTAGGTCAAAATCTTTTTTTCTGTGCTCAAAAATCAATAAGCACTGGATAAAATGTCAATTTTTGACGAAAAATGACCAAATTGTTCTTTTTCCATGTTCGCCGCGATGATGATTTGCGTAAGGGGATAAATTATAAAACAGATAAAGCAAAAATTACTTCGATCATTTCCTGTTGCAATTCACCTCTTTGAATATGGGGCCTTATTATATGGTGGTTCCTTATGAGAAGATATACGGTAATCTCTATTAGTTTTAATACCCCTAAAAGTAACAAAATGTCTGATATTTTTGGTTCTACCGGAGAATCCGGTCCCATTTTTGCCTTGGTCCCCCCTGTTGTTTTTTGGAATGTCTATCTTATCGCATTGGTATCGGATTGTCAAATTTTTATTTATTACTAAACACAGGACATGTAAACACTAATAGAATTCCACTAATCATAATTGTCGATTCTATGTATCATAGAAATTCGTTCAAATAATTGTTCCAGCACAGATATTTGATCCACGACAGCATTTTGACGAAAGACAGCTTCGGCGACGTATGAAGGAAGCCTTTGACTGAGGTGATCACGCTCGACAAGAAACAATTGCGTAACGCCGATCTAAAATTAATTCCAATTACATTCCAAAAAACAACAGGGGGGACCAAGGCAAAAATGATTTTTCTAGTAAACGGATCGGCTTGTTTGTTTTTCAACCTCTTAGAAATCAAAAAATTTCGGGTCGACTCGTTTCAATCAAAAACGAAAATCTGTCCACTTTTTTTCAAAGTAATAACACCACCAGAGAGATCTGTGATTCTAGTTTCTAACGTATCATTCATTGCGACATCATTGTAAAATATAGCACAAAAGGGTAAAAGTATGAAGAAAGTAAGAAAAATAATTCATACTTTTCCAACTGTGCACTACCATTTTGTGAAGATTTTGCAACAAATAAGGTTTTGTTAGAAACTAGAAATGATAGTGTTATCACATTAAAAAAGTGGGCAGATACTTGATTTTATTGTCTAAAACAAAAGATATGTGCAGTTTTTCCCTAATACTGGGCATTTTTGTGTTTTGTCCAATGCTAAAATCCTAGGAAGAAGAAGAAGTATTGAAAAGGTGTTACGAATATTGCCAACTCTTTTACTGGTCAATATTCTTAAAAAGTCAAAAAATAGGCTTTAAATGGTTAAACAAAAGTGAATAATAAAAATGTTACTAAGAAGTTAGAAAAACAGGCGACGACATTAATAGTTCACAATTTTCAGGTGACTGTTCTGGGAACTCCTATCCAAACAATCATGAGTACTACACATTTTATTATTCATTTCAACATAAAAGCGTTTTTCAACTACAGACACCGAAGATCGAGAACGCTTCAACATTGAAATCGACAGTATTGGCGAGCAAGTGGCTCCTTCTATTGCTGCTACAACCATTCAAGGTGCAGAAAAAGCGGCCAAAGAGATTGGATATGTAAGGCTCACTATCTTCTGCTAAACGTATACGTACCATAAAAATTTAATTTCTCCAGCCAGTGCTGGTCAGGGCAGCTTTTGCATTGGGCGGGCTGGGCTCAGGCTTTGCACACAACAAAAAAGAACTTTTGCAAATCGCTAAACAAGCACTGGCTCACTCTAATCAAGTCCTCATTGTAAGTATTACGGAAACTACTCTCATCATTAGGGTTGGCGGTTCGGGTACCCGTTTTCGGGTAATTGGAACCGAAACCCGGTTTTTTTTCGGTTTTCGGGTATCGGTTCGGTTCGGATACCCGAAAATTTCGGGTTTCGGGTATCGGTTCGGTTCGGATACCCGAAAATTTCGGGTTTCGGGTATCGGTTCGGTTCGGGTACCCGAAAATTTCGGGTTTCGGGTATCGGTTCGGTTCGGGTACCCGAAAATTTCGGGTTTCGGGTATCGGTTCGGTTCGGGTACCCGAAAATTTCGGATCCGGTTCGGTTCGAGTACCCGAAAATTGTGTTCTCTTTAAGACATGCCTAGTCAAGTGTGGAAGCTATTCAAAAAAGTCGGCGACAGGGCAGTTTGCGATTGCGGCGATGAACTCAAATTACCCAAAGACGGTTGAACGTCAACGCTCTCCAAGCATCTCAGTTCTGCAAGGCACAAGTCAGCGATTGAGATGAAAGATGTGGGTTCAAGCGCTCCGAAGAAGCCCAAGATGGAATCAATTTTTACTCTGTTCAGTCCAGGATATTAAAAACAACAGAGCCAGGAGTTGACAAGTGAGGTAAGCGACTTCATCGTTGACAGCAATTTGCCTTTCTCAATTGCCGAGTCTCCTTTCCTACGTCGTCTGATCAAGAACGAATATGGTCAAGCAAAGGTATTTAATTTTTACTTTTTATACGTTAATTTTTTATGGTTTTTCCTTTTTTAGCTTCCTTCCCTGGTTTTTTCGAGTGTCGGTTCGGTTCGGATACCCGAAAATTTCGGTTTTCGGGTATCGGTTCGGTTCGGATACCCGAAAATTTCGGGTTTCGGGTATCGGTTCGGTTCGGATACCCGAAAATTTCGGGTTTCGGGTATCGGTTCGGTTCGGGTACCCGAAAATTTCGGGTTTCGGGTATCGGTTCGGTTCGGATACCCGAAAATTTCGGGTTTCGGGTATCGGTTCGGTTCGGGTACCCGAAAATTTCGGATCCGGTTCGGTTCCTCGGTTCGGGTACCCGAAAATTTCGGGTACCCGCCAACCCTACTCATCATATAATTCTTGTGTTTGGCTTCAGGACAAGTCGTTGAAAGGATGGAAAGAGGTAAATTTTCTAGCCGAACTCAGCATCTGACTAAACTTTAGATGTTTTTAGGTTGAATACGAGGTTGTGAGGGATTGTTTTGACAACTGTATTGCCGTCTGCAACATGGAAAACATTGTAAAAATATAAAATACGTTTTTATTTACGAGAATACACTTTTTCATCAGGATCCTTTGGGAATCCACACTGGTGAGAGCGTGGTAGTTGCTCCTTCACAGACCCTGAACAACAGAGAATACAACAAACTCAGGTTTGAAAATAAATAATCAATAAGAACAGTCGAGTTCCGATAAGACCCCCACCCCTTGAGTTCGGTCTCCGGCTGGGTCCGCCACTTTTTACCTGTATTTTTAGAGTTTTTCGCCTAAATTGATACGTCGGTCTAGATCACAAAAATTGTACTGTTTCTGATTTTACCAATCATTTCTAAAACAACCACAGCAATTTTTTGATAGCTGGAAATGGATCACGAAAATTGGTAAATTTTTTGTTGCCATACTGAGACTTTTTGTTGTCGCAGAAAAACTTTTTTACCACAATTTTTTTTCTTGCCGTAAAATGACTTTTCACGGGATCAAATTGAAAACTCCCGGCAAATCCGTGAATTTCCCCGGTAAATTAATGAATTTTCCCAGCACATTTGTAAAAACTTTACATCGTAATTTTTTTCTTATCAATTATTATTTTTTTTAAGCCAGCATGTAGCCCAAGATCTCAGCTTTCTTACAAGCTATCAACTGACCTAATCAGGTGACCTAATCAAAAAAGATACGGCAAAAAAACCAAACAGAGTTGGAACTACATTGGACAAAAATTACACACAAAAAAGCACTTTTTTCAAAAAATCTATCGGCATAGAATTACTCAGCATGAAATTCTCAGTAAAAAGTGACGCTGGTTTTAGTCGGCCTTGACCATGTTAGAAAAGTGTCGGACCCAGCTGGGAGTCGGACTTGAAGGGTGACGTCCTACCCGGGACTCGACTGCAGAAAAAACAAAAATTTGGGACATTTGTAGGGAAACTGCCATCAAAGTAATTCGTCATTTTGGAATCATTGGAGAATGTGAGTACTTACTGTACGAGCAAAAACTTTTATAAGGTGGATTTTCCAGGCAACATCCAATATGCTTTGAACCCCAACAAACTTGAGGTACAATAAACTGATAAATATAAATAGCACGAAAAACGCATCCGTAACTTTGTTCAGTACTTCATCATCGAAGTCAATGCCAGGCTTTCAAGGAGCTCTGCACTTGCAAGTAAGATTTTGGCCAAATTTTGCGTGATATATGTTTATTTTTTAAGGCAAAGCCACAGGTTACTTGAAATAATTTCATTTTTTTTCAAAGTTGACAAAAATTATATTCTGTTTAGGTTATCCATTGGTATGCAATAATGAAGAGGTTATTGATCAGTTTAGCCGTAAATTAATTGTAGGCCTATATCGCCGCCAAATTATCTTTGGGAGAATCCCTTGTGAAACTTAGAAATAGCGTGACTGGAAAAACTACCGCCTGTTTTGAACCATCCTTAGACTACTGTGTGGTTAAAATTCCTCGCTGGGACTTGAGGTAAAGTTGTCGTGCATTTCACTCAATAAAAACCTCGATTTCAGTAAATTTGCCCGTGTCAACAATCAGGTCAGTTAACATTATTGGGAACTGTTCAGTTAGACACGATTTTTTTTTTAATTTTTGATGTTTTTTTTTAAACTAAAAGAACCCATTTTTGTGTAATTATATTTTTTGTGTAAGTATTTTTGTGTAAAGACCTCTAGTAGCTGAAATTTCCCCATAAATTCAAATCACACCTCACATCAGCGAAATTAAAAAAAAAGCTTGAAGTTGTAGTCAGGGGTGGACACGGGCCGAAATTTGACGGCCCGGCCAAGGGCCGTGATAGTTCGGCCCGGCCCACACTTTTTAGTCCTCGGCCCGGGCCGGGCATCAACAGATGATGGTGGCTTTGGTTGGGTGGTTTTGGCGGGAACTTCAATGATAAATTTAACCGGGCTTCAGGGGCGGGCCCGGCCCGGAGCTTTTTCGGCCCGGGCCGGCCCGTGTCCACCCCTGGTTGTAGTGCCAAAGAGCTCTAGACCAAACTCTAGGTTTTATCTCGACAAGAAAGCTTTTTTTTCATTCACGAGGAAATTTTATCTACTAGAGAATATCAGAAAAAAATTGGGGGAGGAGAAAAATGGGCCATTTCAAATTGGGCCTTTTCAAATTTGCCCAATTCGAAACGGCCCATTTTTCTCCTCCCCAAAAATTGACCGGGTACTTTAATTTAAAAAATTTAAAAAAAACCACATGGTTAACTGGCCATTCATCAGCATTATTCTCTAAAGCTCCTTTTTTCAAAAAAGCTTTTATCAAAATCTTCAGATTGGAAGTTCCATGAAATCTGTGGGTGAAGTGATGGGAATTGGGCGCTCTTTTGAGGAGGGTCTTCAAAAAGCTCTTCGAATGGTCAATGATAGCAATGAAGGTTTCTCGCCGTTCACTTTCAAGCGCCCCACAGTGGAGGATGTAAGTCATTACTTGCTTTTTATATAGTAAATCAATTTAAAAAATAATAATTTAGGATTTCATCCATCCCACAGGTACGGTAATGTAAGGGAAGCAGATAGCAGTGAAATAAGAAACAGGCCCAGGGCGACGCGATAGCTCAAACGGTTAGAGCGCCGACTTGCAAGGAGGATATCGTGGGATCGTATTTTTCCTGGGCCTGTACAAAAGCCGTACGCGGCCACTGGCCTACGCTTACTGCAATCTACTGTGTGATTGACAACTTATACGATTGCTTTAGACAAACGAATCCAAGCACTGTCCCGGGCACTCTACAAAAATGAACACACCCTGGAACAACTGTATGAGTGGACCAAAATTGACAAATGGTTCCTTTACCGCATGCAAAACATCATTGAGACCTACAAAAAACTGGAAAATTACTCTGTAACAGAAAATATATTTGTTAAGTGGAAACTTTTTTAATCGATTTTTACAAATCTAGATTGTCACACTGCCAGTAGCCCTGCTTCTGGAAGCTAAACAGCTAGGATTTTCCGATGCTCAAATCGCAAAGTCAATTGAAAGGTATGAGTTTTTGTCAGCAATTATTCAAAAAAATCATAGAATTTCGGAGGATTTGAAACTTTAAGGCATCGAGTCCGAGTAATTGACCCAAAAAATTTCGATTCCTACCCGAAATTCATATATCCGACTGAAATATACCGTAGTTGTTGTAATATAACCACCGGTGGGTTTATTTTTCGACATCCCTCTAGGGGGTGGGTTTATTGTTGGACGTTCCCGCGACTTTTGAGGCACGATTTTTTTTTATAAATTTCATAAGGAATGATTGTTAAAATTTTGGACAATTTTTGATTTTTCCAACTACAGTTGAGCCTGGTTATAATACCACCACTAAAAAACGGCGCCTTTAGAATATTCGATTGGCAAAGAAATAAGTCAAAATGCACACCTGATATTACGGCACCTCTGATATAGCCGAAGGCTGATAATAAGAACAAAATTGATTTGAAAATTAATTTAATTCGAAATAAAAAAAGTCGGCACTACTGGAATATATCCCCCTCCAAAAGTGCTGCTGGAATATAATAATACAAAAAAAGTGAAGATGTTGAACATAGTTTTGAATACTGGGGCCTACCGCAAATAGAAACTCTGTGGGTGTGCGCTTCTCTGGTATGCATGTTTTTTCATGCATCCAGAGTCACTTTCCAGTGATTTCTGTCTAAGGTATGTGGTGTGCGCATCTCAACCCCAAGCCCCCTCTATGCATCCAGAGTCACTTTCGAGTGACTTGTGTCTAAGGTATGTGGGTGTGCGCATCTCAACCCCAAGCCCCCTCCATGCATCCATAGTCACTTTCGAGTGATTTGTGTCTAAGGTATGTGGGTGTGCGCATCTCAACCCCAAGCCCTCCATGCATCCATAGTCACTTTCGAGTGATTTGTGTCTAAGGTATGTGGGTGTGCGCATCTCAACCCCAAGCCCCTCCATGCATCCAGAGTCACTTTCGAGTGACTTGTGTCTAAGGTATGTGGGTGTGCGCATCTCAACCCCAAGCCCCCTCCATGCATCCAGAGTCACTTTCGAGTGACTTGTGTCTAAGGTATGTGGTGTGCGCATCTCAACCCCAAGCCCCTCTATGCATCCAGAGTCACTTTCGAGTGACTTGTGTCTAAGGTATGTGGGTGTGCGCATCTCAACCCCAAGCCCCTCCATGCATCCAGAGTCACTTTCGAGTGATTTGTGTCTAAGGTATGTGGGTGTGCGCATCTCAACCCCAAGCCCCCTCCATGCATCCATAGTCACTTTCGAGTGATTTGTGTCTAAGGTATGTGGGTGTGCGCATCTCAACCCCAAGCCCCTCCATGCATCCATAGTCACTTTCGAGTGATTTGTGTCTAAGGTATGTGGGTGTGCGCATCTCAACCCCAAGTGCCCTCCATGCATCCATAGTCACTTTCGAGTGATTTGTGTCTAAGGTATGTGGGTGTGCATCTCAACCCCAAGCCCCTCCATGCATCCATAGTCACTTTCGAGTGATTTGTGTCTAAGGTATGTGGGTGTGCGCATCTCAACCCCAAGCCCCTCCATGCATCCATAGTCACTTTCGAGTGATTTGTGTCTAAGGTATGTGGGTGTGCGCATCTCAACCCCAAGCCCCTCCATGCATCCATAGTCACTTTCGAGTGATTTGTGTCTAAGGTATGTGGGTGCGCATCTCAACCCCAAGCCCCTCCATGCATCCATAGTCACTTTCGAGTGATTTGTGTCTAAGGTATGTGGGTGTGCGCATCTCAACCCCAAGTGCCCTCCATGCATCCATAGTCACTTTCGAGTGATTTGTGTCTAAGGTATGTGGGTGTGCGCATCTCAACCCCAAGCCCCTCCATGCATCCATAGTCACTTTCGAGTGATTTGTGTCTAAGGTATGTGGGTGTGCGCATCTCAACCCTAAACCTCCATGCATCCATAGTCACTTTCGAGTGATTTGTGTCTAAGGTATGTGGGTGTGCGCATCTCAACCCCAAGCCCCTCCATGCATCCATAGTCACTTTCGAGTGATTTGTGTCTAAGGTATGTGGGTGTGCATCTCAACCCCAAGCCCCCTCCATGCATCCATAGTCACTTTCGAGTGATTTGTGTCTAAGGTATGTGGGTGTGCGCATCTCAACCCCAAGCCCCTCCATGCATCCATAGTCACTTTCGAGTGATTTGTGTCTAAGGTATGTGGGTGTGCGCATCTCAACCCCAAGCCCTCCATGCATCCATAGTCACTTTCGAGTGATTTGTGTCTAAGGTATGTGGGTGTGCGCATCTCAACCCCAAGCCCCCTCCATGCATCCATAGTCACTTTCGAGTGATTTGTGTCTAAGGTATGTGGGTATGCGCATCTCAACTCCAAGCCCCTACCATTCATCCAGAGTCACTTTCGAGTGATTTGTGTCTAAGGTATGTGAGGGTGCGCATCTCAACCCTAAGCCACCAAGAGGCAACAGGCGCCTATCGGCGCTTCCATCGTTTTTATATGTTTATACAGTTTTCAATCAATCACAAAACGCGAAACTAAAAAATCAATCCAGTGAATTTTTTAATTTTTTGTTAATCATGTTTAAACGTCTCTTAAAGGATTTTTTATACGTTTTCCGACACTTTTTCATGTAAAAGTCTTTTTTTTTTTGGAAAAATTTTGACCAAAAATCAACTTTTTGCCTTGGGGGACAAAGGTGAACATAAATGGGTACTTGTGTTATAAGTGTGGGGTACAGATCAGGATGTTAACAGCACTGTTTATATACACGAGGGATATAGGTAAAACCAATGCAACAAGTACATTTATGTGGTATCCTAGATAACCCCAATAGGGACGCACATGTTTAGGGAGGGTTGGTGGACCGACGGGGAGATCGGTCTACCAACCAACATTCTAGGCTTTCAAATGTGGGGTAACGTGCTCAATTTTTAGAAAAAATAGTATAAAAACAAGAAATAAGGTCATCATTTTTTTGAAAAATCCAGTTAACTGTGTAACAACCGTAGTGTTGGGTGCTCGACGACCCTAATTCAGATCTAAAAAAACTCTTTGATATGCTTATCGAATTATTTTCTAATCACATTTTGTTGTAGCACTGAAGGCAAAGTCAGAGAAGTAAGTTTACAGATATACGCGACTAAACTTTTAATTTCACTGTTGCTTCAGCTGCGCAAATCCAAGGGTATCAAGCCATTTGTAAAACAAATTGTAAATTTTTCTCCCGCAAAATTTCAAATAGTTTTTAACCATTTATTTATTTGAGGACACAGTTGCTGCGGAATGGTGATATTTTGACAAACTCATTGTATCATTGTCGCAGAACTTAATAATAAATCTTGTAGGCCAGCAGTCACCAACTACCTTTATTTGACCTACAACGGGGCTGAGCATGATGTCACATTTGAGCTGGTACACTTTTTTATAAACTTATTGGCTGTCAGTGTGATCGAGAGATTTTTTGTCAAAAATTTTTACCCTTAATTTTTGCATTTCCCTCAATAAGTTGTGAATTTTTTTTAATATTTTTTTTAATTTTTACCAATTTTTTTGCTTATTGAGGCCGGTGTAAGATTTCGCTAGATTTTGGATGGGTCAATGACAAAAAAATTTGAATCTTGCGGGTCAATCATATTGACTCCTGAAGGGTCTAGGACAAAACACTGCCTAGGACAAATCACCGCCGAATTTCATTCTTTCAGTTATGGGCTTTAAACAATCTGGATTCAGGTTAGATCTCAATCTCCTAGAAAGGCTTTATTCTCAATTTTTCTCAACTTAATGAAAACAAATCTCTTATAAGAAAACTAAATTATTTAATGTCCTCCCTTCGTTAACAACCCTGCTCACCCACAAAATGCGAAAGGTGACCGCCAAGAACAAATCCACAGAACGGTACTAATTCACTAAACCCAAAAATACAGATACAATTGGAAATTTTATTTCTTGATTAATTCTCTAGACTATTTGATTCACAAAACGATGGCATAGGCGATGGCACGAGCTACTAGACATGGATCGCAGTTCGAGGCTGGACGACGGTCTTTCAAATGTCCCTGTAACGATCTAAGTAAAGAACAACAAACAGCTAGTAAAACACACCTTCCCTTCCAGTGCCACTGATCCTAGAATGCGAACGCTGGCTCTTCGGCTAGCAACCCCCAAGGAATTCATCGATAAAGGAAGTCTGGCAATGGCCTGACAAACGCTTGACATTGTCAACTCCCCATTGAATCATTCTCAACTACAACCTTGAGATGTTCCTTGCAAACGACTATCTTCTGGATTGCAGCTTCGATTATAGCCAAACCACATAAATTACACTATTAAGACAAAGCATGGAGACAGACGAGATACTTGAAAAAAACTAACCATCTGTACGCAACCTGGCTGAATCAAAATTAGTGTGACACACAGCTTCATTCCGCTAGCCATCTCTAGAAAAGTCGCTGCTGGCTTGGGATTAAAAGTGACGCGAACACCAAACTGCTCCGCTGTTGTGCGCAACAAGAAGCGAGACATCCTGTTCTGTACTTTTCCCATTCAATTCTTTCGACACTTCGTTGAACCTTGAAGTTGTTGTACCACTCGAGAATCCTGTTGCGGTCCGGCACTTTAGCATGAAGCCCGAGTTCTCTTCAATAACGAATGCTAAATGCTGACACGCTTTCACCCTCTTCGATAAATCATTCGACACAATTCTCCTTCTCTTGAGCATTTTAGACCACGGCTAAAAGATAAAAAATTAACTTTTCTTTCATACATGCTTTTAACAGTGATAACAAACACGAAAATTAATAAGTTTGGTGTCATTCCATTTCTCGTCTATTCAGCTTTCAAACAAAAAAAGATCTCGTCAAAGTACCGCAAATTAAAAAAGTTATGGCGAAAAAGAATTCATGCATTTATGTTGGGCCACCCTGTATTTTCGTTGGATTCTAAACCACGGATCTTCAATGGCGATTTGCTCCATGATTTGATTGCACTCTTCACTTACATCCGAATAGTTTTCGCTAGCTTGTCCAGCAGAGAAGCCATCGTAGTACTAAACAGGCAGGTTAGAAAAATCATATCATGAACTATACCTAGGCGGTGCTTTGTCCCCGCGATGTTTTGTCCAATCCCCCTCCTGAATATACTTCTTTTCTCTATTAATCTCCCACTTTCTAATAAAAACCCAATAATATAGAAAATACGGTATTTAAAGCCATTAAAATTTTACTATGCTGTTTTGCAGAAAAGCAATGGTGTTGTTGTGTTGGGATCGGGCGTCTACAGGATAGGCTCCAGCGTGGAATTCGATGCAAGTTGTGTTGGTTGTGTGAAAGAGCTCAAACGGCAAAACTTCAAAACTGTCATGGTAGAATTTTCTTGTGATTCTATCTGGATCAGTTATTGCGAATATCTTTATTAAGATCAATTGCAACCCTGAGACAGTCTCCACTGATTTCGACATCTGCGACAGGCTTTACTTTGAAGAAATTTCACTTGAGGTAGCCTTTGGCTTTCTATATTCACTTTTTTTACGCAAGTGACCTAGGCCGTCTCTAACATTTATGAGCTCGAAAACCCAGCTGGACTGATCTTAGCGTTTGGAGGTTTGACTAAATATGAAAAAACTTTGTGGTAAAGTTACTGATTTCATCAAAAAATAGGTCAATCAGCCAACAATATTGCACTATCACTGCAAGCTGCTAATTTGGATGTGCCCATTAGAGGTTGGTAACACTTATGTTGGCTAATATACAGGGTGTCTTTATATGCAGAGTATAAATGGATCAAAAAATCAATGAAACTCGGCTTCTTTAAAAAATTATAGACATTTGAAATCATAAGAAATTCCTGGGGAATCATGTACATTTTTGCGAAATTTCTAATTCTATGTATATAGTTATAAAATCCCAATATACAAAGACCGCAGTATATTATAGCAAGTCCTCACAAAAAGGGGTTTTAGAAAACATGTTTTTGGGTGAAAACCGGCACTTCATGAAAACAAACTTTTTAAATTTTGACTTTTTACTTTGGAGGACCAAGGTAATTGGTATTGGTGGGTAGCTGGATATGCTATTTTTTTCATATTTTACTTATTTTTCTCACTAGAACATGGCAAAAGAGACACTTTTACCCATTTTTGATAATGAATTTTGCTCTGAATCGTGTCTAAAGTAAGTGAGTGCGCGCATCTCTAACCCATCAACCCGCGTGTGACCCCTTCGGGGGCTTTGTGGCTTGAGAATGAGATGCGCACACCCACATACTTTAGACACAACCCACTCGAAAGTGACTCTGGATGCATAAAGTATGTATGCATACCAGAGTTTCTTTATGCGGTAGGCTCCAGTTATCAAAACTATGTTCGAATCCTGTCTTTTTTAGTCTTTTAAAGTATCCACGTACCTTTTTAGATTGAATCACCTTGGTCTCCCAAGACAAAAAAAACTTAGTCCAAAATTTTTTTTTCCAAAAGTGCCGTGCTCCACCCTAAAACATGTTTTCTACACGTTTCAGCAGCTAAAACGCATGAAAAAGTAGTTAAAACCACTTTTTGTGAGGGCTTGCTATGATATGCTTTGGCCTATTCAAGTTCCAATGTGAATTCCAATGTAAATTTGAACTTCAGTGTTCGGAACCTTGCCTAAATACATTGACGAAGCTGAAGATCGCTACAAGTAAACTTTTAAATACCTGTCCCAAAGACTGTACTTTGCAATTTTTCGTTTCGCTTCAGGTTCAGCCGAGCCTTGGATGAACTCAAGGTAATCAGGATATTATAAAAGATATCGAAAATCAAACTAATTAATTTTTATTCAGATCAAGCAACCCCAGTGGAAGAATGCCACAACTGTGGATGAGGCTCTTAAATTTTGCGAGGATGTCAACTATCCCTGCCTAATGTTTGTTTCAAAAAAAACTATAAAAAAATACTTTATAAGAAAAAATTTAGCCGTCCTTCCTACGTACTTTCGGGCGCAGCCATGAATGTTGCTCAAAATGCTCAGGTATTTCTTAATTATAGCGATCGGGTCGAATACTCGTTTGTTGGGCAATTAGACCCGAAACACGTAAATCTGCGGGTTTTTCGTCCGGCTATCTGACTCCAAATGTTTGAATCCTACTCGAAATTTTCTAGTCCCACCCGAAATTCGGGCAACCGGCTTGAAATTTCGAGTATTCGACAAGCCCTTTTGGTTTAATTTTATTGTCCTTCGAAATTATAAATATATTTAAAGGATTTGGTCAACTTTCTACAACAAGCAGCTGGTGTGGCCAAAGACAAACCTGTTGTGGTAAACATAAAAATATTGTTTTGTATCTTTGAAAAAACTAAATTAGTGTTGCTTGAAGGTCTCTAAGTTTTTGGAGGAAGCCAAGGAAATCGATGTGGATGTTGTGGCTATTTCCGGCAAAGTTCTTGCCCTGGCAATTTCTGAGCATGTGGAGAATGCCGGTTTGTGCCTACATTATTTTTTTCTATTCAAGCTTTTTTAAATAAAAAATACATTTTAGGTATCCACTCTGGAGATGCCACATTGGTAAGATTCTCTCGCTTTTGTTATGTCGAGAAGCTTATTAAAATTAAATTTAGGTCACTCCACCACAAGATTTGAACGAGGAAACCGAGAGTAAAATACGTGAAATCGTTTATGCCATTGCAAAGAGATTCAAAGCTACTGGTCCCTTCAATATGCAATTGATTGCAAAGGTGGGGGGGGGGGACAACTTTTTATAGAATTATTTGTAACTTTAATCATTTCTTAGGATAATTGCTTATATGTGATTGAATGCAATTTACGTGTATGTTTTTAGTTGTTGTTTTTTTTAGATTTCCCTTAAAAATTCATTATAGGTATCCAGATCTTTTCCGTACGTAATTTTCTAAATTTTACAACAATTCCATTTTTTGTTGTGTACAGGTTTGTGTCGAAGACTCTTGACTTCGACTTTGTTGCACTAGCCACTAAAGCTATAATGTATTCTGGTGAAGGGCCTCTCGTCTATGACCGACCTCATCCTCCCACAAAAGTTGGAGTCAAGGTGAGTCGAATTCACACGAAAAAAGTAAAATCGAGGAAAAACTGGGTCCGGACTGGGGACCGAACATACGACCATTTTCATCGTATCCCACTGGTTTACCACTGAGCTATGGAGGCTCACAGACTCCGTAAATGGTTTTTATTACTTAATTCTAGTAAGGCGACCAACCAAAGCGCCCAGATATTAAATTCTAAATCTTTTAAAATTGCTTTAGGTGCCACAGTTCTCATTCTCCCGTCTGGCTGGTGCAGATGTCGTGATGGGAGTAGAAATGGTGTCCACCGGAGAAGTGGCCTGCTTTGGTCGCAACCGATTTGAAGCGTATTTGAAGGGGCTTCTCTCGACCGGTTTTGCCATTCCCAAAAAATCGATTTTCTTGTCGATTGGAGGTGTGTATGCCAAGAATGAGATGCTAGACAGTGTCAAAACATTGGTCAAACTGGGCTATGACTTGTTTGCCAGCAAAGGAACTGCTGATTTTTACAACCGCAACAACATTGAGATGACCGCATTGGAGTGGCCATTCGAGGAAGGTATAAATGAAGGCAGCAAGAATTGCTCCACCGAGAAAATGGCTGCAGTCAGCAAAACCATTACTGACTTTATGTCCAACAAAAGCATCGATCTGATGATAAATCTGCCGATCAGAGGAAGTGGTTAGGGCTATAAATCTTGTTTTGTTTGATTTGTACTGAAAAAGGTATTTTCAGGTTCATACAGAGTGTCAGCCTACCGTACTTATGGATATAAGACTAGGAGAATGGCCATTGATAATGGTGAGTATTAAATTTCAGTTTAGGTGGAAATTTGCACCAATTCTGGGACACTGACCCCCGTAGATTCGGTACTTATACGGTTCCCCCCCCCATATCGAAATTTTTTCAAAAACAGGTTTTAACCATTTCTAAGCAATTCTTACACGCTAAAACCGATAAAAACGTTGTTTCCAACCACTTTCCATCAAAAATTTTGACTTTTTTAGATTTTCTACGTGCCTGCCTTCGGCAGGCAACCTACTTCAATAGGAAGCCCCTTGGGGGTACATGGTCCGGGCCAAGGGCTGACTCTTTATATATCAAGAAATATATCAAGGAAATTTATAAAATTTATGAAATTTATATAAATGTCAAAATGCTAAAAAGTTCAGCGGCAGTTAAATTATTTGCATATTATTCCAAGCCCTAACAAAAGAACAAAATTTCACAATAGTAGCAGCAATGTAGTATTTTCCCCAGCCTTGCAATGTTAATTTTAATCATTTTTATACCCCTTCTCCATTGCAAGCAGGCAGCTCCTTTTTCACCTATTACAGTTACCACCAAGAGATATAGATATATACCTTCAAGATATATATTTCTTGATATATAAAGGGTCAGCCCTTGGCCCTGACCATGTACCCCAAAGGGGCTTCCTATTGAGAGGTTGCCTGCCGAAGGCAGGCAGGTAGAAAATCTAAAAAAGTCAAAATTTTTGATGGAAAGTGGTCGGAAACAACGTTTTTATCGGTTTTAGCGTGTAAGAATTGCTTAGAAATGGTTAAAACCTGTTTTTGAAAAAATTTCGATATGGGGGGGAACCGTATAAGTACCGTAGATTCTGGAACACCCACCTCAGCAGTTCACCTTGGTCCCTCAAGCTAACTTTTTTTGAAAAAATTTTATTTATTTTTTTTGAAAATTTTTTTTTCACTTTTTTGGTTTTAACTGCTTTTTATTTTTTAACTTTACAATTTCATTGAAAAAACAGTAAGCCCTCAATTACAAAATAAAATATAAACTTTTTGAAAAAAAATCAGCTTGAGGGACCAAGGCAATCTGCTGGGGTGGGCGTTCCAGAATTTAGCCGGAAATTTTAATAATAATATATTTTCAGGAGTTCCACTCATCACTGACATAAAATGCGCTAAATTGTTCATCAAAGTATGTTTCGCGTTCTTGGTTTTAAAAAGGTTTCCTTGCGCATAGAGCGAGTGATCATTTTTACTTAAAAAAACTGGCTCAAAATAAATTAATCCTCTACAAATTGATCCTCGGTAAATTCATCCTCTAGTGTCTTGACAGGAATATTTTTCATTATTATAATTTTTAAAAATCTTTGAGGGAATTGAAATTTTTTAGTCTGAACCAACCAAACGAAGTGGTCGTCCACTTGGTGCAATTTTATGTTAACTGCGTCTAAATTTGGACGCAGATAACATAACGATAATACACGAAAATTTTGAAGGTTCCACCTTTAGGATTCCTGTTCAGGGAAGGTAACAGGTGGTTTTCTTAACCGTCCTGGTCATTTAAAATCTTTAAAATACATGAAAAAATTTAATAAAAAAATTTTTGTTTTTGTTTGCTGCCGCCGGAATTCGAAATTGTAACCTTAAAAAAATTGGAGGATCAATTTCGGTCACGGACAAAATTTGCCTGCACCAAGATTTGCCGGGACAAAATTTGCCCGGAACTAAAATTTTTTGAGTTTTGGTGAAATTGCCAAAATGCCCGATCTAACGGCTGAAACAACTGTACTATTCAACCAGAAAATCATGTGCTGAAAATGGTTTCCAAAGCATTGTTTCCTAATACTTTCCCAGAATTTCAATACTCTGGCCAGATACCCACTCCGAGGTGGACGACCCGCAATTTAAGCGAATTTTTCTGAATGAGAAAATAATCATTTCTATCTTGACTGCAACGATGTCCTGAATACATATATTGGATATTAAAAGGTTTTTCTGTCGCCAAATTTTCAGGTTGTTGTCGATTGTCCAACTGGACGTCCGCCTGGTGGGGCCTCGAAAATTTTGAGCTTACACGTTGAAACCCTCGTAATAATGGGTTCGTCCAAAGCTCGTGGGTGTTTATACATAATAGACCATATTTATGTATGGGTTGCAAAATTTTTGCTAAATAAGAATTGGCACTCATTTCATTGCTGGGTTTGAAAATCGAAATTTTGACTGCACAATTTACGCTATGAAACCCATCGGTTAATTAATAAACGATTATAAATTTTGTAATCAAAATTTCGATTTACAAACCCAGCAATTAATTGAGTGCCAAATCTGATTTATTAAAAAATTTGCAACCCATACATAAATACGTTCTGTTACGTATAACCACCCACGAACTTGTGGCCTAACCCAATAGCAGACATTGTATTTTCTTGAAGAACACTACCCACTTCGAGGTTGACTGTGGACGGATTGACCTTGGGCATGCCCAAATTTTAGTTCCGGGCAAATTTTGACCGCTTTTAGGGCCCGGGCGAACTTTGTCACGTACCGGATCAATTTACCGGGGGATCAATTTACTGGAGGATCAATTTACGGAGGATCAATTCGTAGAGGATCAATTTACCTCAGTCCAAAACATCACATGTCGACTGTATTTTCAAAATCTTTTTTTGCTATAAAATTTGAAATAACCAAGTTGGTTAAACCAACTGGTCAATTTTTTTATTCAGAATCAAGCTTCTG
The DNA here is from genome assembly GCA_029231635.1 of Ditylenchus weischeri. Classification (NCBI taxonomy): domain Eukaryota; kingdom Metazoa; phylum Nematoda; class Chromadorea; order Rhabditida; family Anguinidae; genus Ditylenchus; species Ditylenchus weischeri. Next base: position 113,888 of record JAMRYI010000218.1, read on the forward strand.
ATTTGTTTTCAGGCTCTCAATGAGACCCATCGAATGCCACCTTCAGTCAACAGCCAGTTTGACTGCATCTCATCGGAATGCATTATTCGTTTGCCAGGCCTTATCGACATCCATGTGCATGTAAGAGAGCCAGGTGGTGAACACAAAGAAGATTGGCAGACATGCACAAAGGCTGCTTTGGCTGGAGGTATATCGTATTCAAATATCCTGGCTTGATTTTAATAGAAAAAAATTAGGTGTGACACTTATCCTGGCCATGCCCAACACAAATCCAGCTCTGATCGATGAACAAACATATGAATTGGTTGATAAGGTGTTTTGGGGCTTAAGAAATAGGTAGGAAAAAGTTAATTTTTTAAGATTGCTTCGAAGAACGCCCTTTGTGACTATGGCTTGTACATGGGAGCTACTCCTGAAAACATGAAAATGAGCAAAGTATTAGCAGAGAAGTGTGCTGGTCTCAAAATGTATTTGAATGAGACATTTTCTGCTTTGAAATTGCCTTCGGTATGGTTTTTGATCGGTGTGGTTTGTGTAAAACCATTTGAAGTGTTCAGATCATGGACTGGATTGAGCACATGAAAGCATTCCCAGGTTTTTTTTAATTTTTGTGCAGGATTCGTTTTTCATGTAGCGTTTAATTTCAGCCGACCGTCCAATCGTTTGTCACGTATGTTTGCAAAATAGACTTTACAGTCGAGTTTCTATATAAGCACATTTTTTAAGTTCGACAGTCAGCTGGTTATGGAACTATTTCACTCCAATTATCAAAGTCATGACTCTAAAATTTTTCGTTAAAAATTTCGACACTCCAGTTTTTAAATTTGGTAATGCAACTCGGGTTTGAGTATGGGCTTGGATACTCGACCCGAAATTTTTGGATTTTGAGTTTGGACCTCAGTAGTAAACATAAAAAAATAAAAGAAGATTTGTACAGTCAAACTTCTCTATTAGCTACACCTCTGTATAAGCTACATTTGGTCCGGTCCCAAGGGGTATGTCCCGTATAGTCTACGCTCTCTATAATCTAACCATAATGGCGAATAATATTTGAGAAAATATTTTGAAATGGAGATAAAAAATAGTCGGGCCTTGAGGGAATGTGCTGTATGGAGAGTCAAATGTGCCACAATATGTACTTTCGATATTACAGGCTGAACAGAATGAAAAGCAAACACTAGCTGCAGTGCTCATGGCTGGTCAGATTGCTCAACGAAAACGTAATAATCATTTATTGCGTTCTAAACTAATATTTTTCTCTTTTCAGTCCATATCTGCCACGTATCTTCTGCTGAAGAAATCCACCTGATCCGAATGGCCAAAGAGAAAGGGTTCGAAGTCACTTGTGAAGGTGCAAATCCAGCTTTTTACTTTTAGCATACAATAATTTGCGTTTTAGTGTGTCCACACCACCTTTTCTTGACCACTGAAATGGTTTTGTTATTTATTTATCGGGTCTTTAATAAATTATAACCAACCAATTTCAGCTTTCCGAGGGCTGGAGAGAAGTCCGACCCAGACTCTCGCACACCAAATCTGACTGCGAAGCTCTCTGGAACAACATGGAATATATCGACTGTTTTGCCACTGATCATGGTAGTAATTTAAAAAAAAAGATGAGTAGCTAACTTTGTAGTTTAAGCTCCCCACACCAGAGAAGAGAAATCGAGTGCGACTCCCCCACCAGGCTTTCCTGGAGTGCAATACATGTATGTTTTAGTATAATTGAGACGTGCTTTAAAAAGTTTCTATATAGGTTGCCACTTCTTTTGACTGCCGTGTTCCAAAAACGGTTGACTATGGAACAGTTACTTGACCGACTGTATCACAATCCACGCAAAATTTTCAAACTCCCCGAACAGCTGAAAACTTATGTTGAGGTATGTCAGATACAGTCGAGTCTCGAATATAAGGACATTTAAAAAAATTCGATCCAATTCGAATGAGTTTGACACTTTTTTTACCTCGATTTTTTGAAGACCGGTCAGTTTTTTGTCAATCTAGTCCCCAAATCGCAAGGATTCTTATTTGCTGGTCGATTTTTACAAAAAAAAATTACCGGCGAAAACGAAATCTTTGCGATTTACAGAACGAGACTGATCAAAGATGAAATGGCAAAAAAAACTTTACAAAATCAGGATAAAAAAGTGCCGGATCCAGCGGCGGATCGAAAATTGAGGGATGTTGGCTTATGAAAACTTTACTTTATTTTTTAAAGCTAATTTTAAACAAAAGGTAAGTTTAGGTAGATATGAATGAGGAGTGGACGATCCCAACTGATGGAGGTAAATAATTTTCGACTTACCAAAAAACGAACTAAAAATACAGGGTGTTTCAAAATTTTCTGGTACTTTTAAGCGGTCATAACTTTTTTTTAAAGACCGTTATTTGAATTTCTGTGAACGCAGATCGACTCAGTTTTTGATGGCAATTTTTTTGGTATATAATGTGAAAAACACGATTTTCGCTTGGTCCCCCTGTTGTTTGGCTCCTGGTCTGTGGCCTTTGGATGGGTAAGGCCAAAACAACAGGAGGGACCAAGCGAAAATCGTGTTTTTCACATTATATACCAAAAAATTGTCATCAAAAACTGAGTCGATCTGCGTTCACATAAATTCAAAAAACGACCTTTAAAGAAAGCTATGACCGCTTAAAAGTGTCAGAAAAATTTGAAACACCCTGTATAAATTCCATACAAGATTGTCTAACAGTTTATAAAAGTTTATGAAAAAACTGTTCCAGGTGAAAGCAAGTGCAACTGGACACCCTATAAGGAATTCAAAGTGAGAGGAAAAGTCAGGTGTGCATAAATTGTCAGTATATTATTCTGCGAACTAACGAAAAAAATATATAGGACTGTTGTTATTCGAGGTGAAGAAGCATTTGTAGACGGACAGTTCACAGTGCAGCCGGGATTTGGCGAAAACATTCGACTGGACGACACTTTGAATTTGACTGCAGAGGAGTTTGATTTGAGCAGCGAAGTCAAAGAAGTGCTCAAACCCCAAGACGATGTCCAACAAACTTCCTTGGGAAATACCCATTCTCAGAGCCAGTCCCCTGTTCGCATATTGCCTCTTACTGACAACCACTTTTATGGTGGAAATTTCAATTTGAGCTGAGCATCCTTATTTATTAGTTTTTTTTTAGGAAAGAACGTTGTTTCAGTCACCCAATTCAAGGATAAGCTGGTTGTTAATCAATTGCTGGATGTGGCCAACAGGTTCCACAATGATGTAGAAGTGGGCAGAGGTTTTGATGGTATTCTCAAGGTAATACATCTTGGTATTTTTTTTGTAAACATGTGATTTACAAATATTTTTAAGCTCAAACTAAAAGGTGATAGAAAATATGAAAACACTTATGCCATCAGCAGTGTTTCCAATAATGACAGTGAAAATGACAGTGACACTTCAATGTCAGTGTCACTGTCATTTTAAAAAAGGGCATTTTTAAAATGACAGTGACACTGACAGTGACACTGACATTGAAGTGTCACTGCCATGCCAGTTCAGCGTCATTCAAAGCATGAGAAGTCGAAGGGTCTAAAGCAGTAGCAACTGTGAAGGCCTGATCGAAGCATATTCTGTCTCTTGTCAACACACATGCGAATCTTTCTTTGATAGCAGAAAGAAGTTTAAACGATTTTTCACCCTAGAATGATGTTTATTAAAAAAGTCACTTGGGTAATAGCAATACCTGAGTTTCTTCAAGCGAATATTGTAAGGCTTTGATGTATTCCAACACATGGGAAATTGTCACACTCTTATCAGCCTGAATGCGCTTGAGCACAGCAACAAATGGACGGAATATTTGAAAAATAATTTTCAATTCCTGAATAAAATAGTAAGAAAGCAAGAATGAACAGACAAAAACATTACGTGAACTTCCTCCGCTGTAGGCATTAATGTCTTCAATGACTGCATTTCGCCCAAAGCCTACTTGACTTCCAAGAACCTTTTGATCACCTCTATCATAGATCCCCAGCAGGTAGTGGACGGCAAGATAACTGTAGTTCCAGAGCGCTCATGTAATTCCTGTAACGAATCCAGTCAAAAACAGAACCAAACTTATACCAGATATACGTACCTTTATAAATTTGGGAGAAATTTTTACCTTCCTTACAATATGTCACCATATTCATGTTTATAAGACTCATCCGTCCACAAATCTAGAGTGATTGAAGGTCTCATTGTTAGATCTTTGATGCACTTCTTCATTAAGGCTTCTATCGATCCATACCGCTACACAAGTTTCTTCTTTGAAGTCGAGTTGCTCTTTGGGATCTAAGAAATTCATAGAGTAAAATAATATATAGCTGAAAAATAAAACCATACCGTATACTGCTTGTTCATTAGACTCGGAAACTTCTGCATTGGAGGTTTAGTGAAGACATTTAGCGAAAGCGACGGCATTGCTAGCACATCCCCAAAGGCTGAGTCGAGCTGGGCCATTCTTAAAAATAGACTAGTCACGTATAGAACTCGAGTTAAGATTATCTCCTCGAGGACAAACTGAAGACTAACTGAAGCCTTGCTCAAGGTCTGAGCTGGCAGTGATGTAATGTTTCTGTGCCTCGAATCCAGATGTCGCCGAAGAACAGTCGTTGTGTTGGTCATCTCCTTTACAAAAATATACTAATAAATATATTCAAGGCAACTTAAAGAGCACCAACCTCCTGACAGATATTGCATCTTGCTTTCTTGAGTGAAATTTTGCCATACTAGGTCGAGCTTCTTCTTTTTTGCCAGAACTGGACTGTCAAAAGAGTTGGCATCTGACTGCGAGTTCTCCATCTTATTGTCTGTAAAAAGAAGTAGTTGAAAAAGGAATAATACCAGAGATGTCAATTGACGTCACTAAAGACAGTGTGACACTGACAGTGACACTTCAATGTCAGTGTCACTGTCATTTTGAAAAAGCGCATTTTTTAAATGACAGTGACTGACATTGAAGTGTCACTGTCAAACTGACTACAGTGACGTCAGTGTCACTGTCACACAAAAATTGGAAACCCTGGCCATCAGGCAATTTATGGCAGACTAAATTTTCGCTCAATTTTTCGCGAAAATAAAACGGACAATTTTATAGTTCAAACAAACCAAAGACAGTCTCCCTAATCCCAAATATTCTAACCTCAAATCTAGCAGCAAACAAGGCCACAAAGTTACACTCTGAAGCACTGCTCTGAAACCAACGGAATCGATATCAAACTCCAAAATTAGGGTACTTTTATAGTTCCACCCACCTCCCCCACACTAGGATTTTTTGAAGAGTGACACAAAATCACTTCCCAAACTCATTTTTTCTGCTCTACACGATAAAAGAAAGATTTCTGAACACTTTTTTTTATCAAAAACACTTTTTTCTGAACACTTTTTTATATTTTATTTTTATCAAAAAGTGTTCAGAAATCTTTCTTTTGTAGTGTATAGCAGAAAAAATGAGTTTGGGAAGTGATTTTGTGTCACTTTTCAAAAAATTCTAGTGTGGGGGAGGGGAGGTGGGTGGAACTATAAAGTACCCTAATTTTGGAGTTCATATAGATTCCGTTGGTTTCAGAGCAGTGCTTTAGAGTGTATGGGGGGGCGTTAACTATAAAAGTGCCAAAAAAATAAAGTGTAGCCAAATGTTTTTTACAAAAATTTTTTTTTGTCAAAAAATGTTATTCAGCGATTCCTTCTTGGCTTGGCTTTCTAGTAAGTTTTTCATATATTTTCCGTAAAATGAGCAATAATAATTTTTTTTTGTTCAGTGAGCCGTCAACCCGTACAATGCTGTCTTTTGAATCAGCTATGAAAAGGTAAATAAATTAGATGAGAATTACTATTTACTTTCAAAAATTAATTAAAGGCTTGATGGCAAAACCATAAAATTGGATGTGCCACATTCTTCTGTTCAGAAAGGGGAATCGTTGGAAGGTTGGCAAATATTCTCATCTCTCCACTAGAACAAACAAATCTATTGCTTGAATTTAGATACCATCCAAATGATGTCAATGTATTGTGATGTGATTGTGCTGCGAAGTCCGGAAGTTGGAGCCTGTCAAAGGGCTATTCTCAGCTCCAAGAAGCCAATTATCAATGCTGGTGATGGAACAGGTAATTTGTTTTAAAAAAAGACCGGTTAGATGAATCATGATAATATTTTCAGGAGAACACCCCACTCAAGGTCAGTTCGTGCAGAAGTAGAGATGGCTTAGACTATGAGATTCTGGCCGAACAGTAGGCTCATCAGGAGGACACGTGTCCGCCTTAGGCGATTCTGGGTGAAAGTTTCGGTCGAAAACGGATGTTTCCCAGGTCCTTATTAAAAAAAATGTGTCTTTCCTAGATCTTATTTATTTGCCGGAAGTTTAGAGTGATCCTACGCCCTCTTTCCCGGGTCCAACCACATTTCTATGAACCCAGGCCCGACAAAAAAGGGCTTCGAGCCGATTTGGGTCAGATCCGAGTACTGTCAAGGTCTTCCGTATCCACCTCTGATTTTTCTTTTACGTTACACAACTCAAAGTTTAAGTTGTAGTACAACTAAAAAAATTAAAATTCTAGCTTTCTTGGATCTGTACACCATTCGCCAAGGTAGTTTATAGTCCAGCTTGAGAATGAGTTCTCTTTATAAAAGGAAATATTTACAGAACTCTCCACAGTCAACGGCAAAACTATTGCACTGGTTGGAGATCTGAAAAATGGAAGGACTGTCCATTCTTTGGCCAAAATTTTGTGCCTCTACCATGACATAACTCTGTATATTTCGTCAATATTTAACATCAGTTTGACGTACTGAGTTTTCCTGTTTCAGACATTATGTCTCACCCAATGAAGAACTGGGTATACCCGAGGAAGTGACCAGTTATGTTAGTGAGAACTCCAACTTCGATCAGGTTTGTTACAACTTTTTTGGATAGAAAGCAAAAATAAGTTGTCCAAAAATTCAGAAAAAGTTCACCAATCTGCTGGAAGGCATCCGAGATGTTGATGTAAGTGATTTAATTATTTGATTCAAAATAATTGTATTTGCTGTTTAGGTTATCTACATGACCCGCATTCAGGTAGATAATGGTTTTCTAAAAGCCCTGATATATTAAATTCTTTTTCTGGCTGCAAATTTTAGCCAAAACCACAGGAGGAGCGGGGTTAGGACACTTAGCTATGAGGACAGTTAGCATGTACACTTGACTATTATTTTTTTTGAAAATTTTCATGCTTTAAAAAAAAGCCTCAACTCGCAGTTGAGGTTGAGGATGAGGTTGATTTTTGAAGTCACTGAGTACAAAGGATTGCTACTATTCTCAGCCTCTCTTACTCTATCCTTTGGGTAATAAAGATGTGTAAAACAGTCTAAAAAGCCAAAATAATAAAGGGATAAAAGCGATAAATTTAAATGCAAAATTCATTCTGGTTTGAGTGAACTTTTTATCGCTTTTGATAACCATGATTTTTGTCCGGGAAAAATATTGCCTTTACAATATACAAAAATTACTTTTAGCGCGAAAGATTTGCTGACAAAGAAGAGTATGAAAGTGTAAAAGGCCAATTTGTTCTGACACCAAAACTACTAAACCAGGCATCACAGCATCCATACGACGAAATCTTGGGTAAATTTGAAGAAGAAAAGGAAAAATGGTTAGGAAAACTAAAAAATATAGATTCCCATCGAGTGGATGAAAGACCAAATCGGTTGAGACCAATTATAATGCATCCACTGCCGAGACTGGATGAAATCAGCACAGAGTTGGACAAAGATCCTCGAGCAGTTTACATGCGCCAGGCACAATACGGTGTCTATGTCCGCATGGCACTGCTGTCCCTTGTTTTGGGAGCAAAAACATATTAGATGATTTGCTTTTCCCACACTTTCCACAATTTACCTAGCTATTTGAATGTTGTTGACCGATAAAATCTTTGTTATTTTGTAAACGCTCAATATTCTGTGAGATGTAAAACAATTAAATTTGCAGCATATATTTTCCAGTATATTGACTTCGATTTATGATTCTCAAAAGTTACAAAAAGTACAGTCGAACTTCTCATTAGTGTACACCCAAGGGGTCGACCTCAGGTGCACACTAATGAGAGGGTAGACTAATTAACTGTGTTTAACACGAAGGGATTGAAGCCCTTTCAGAGGTCATTTTACATACATCGTTTTCGACTTTTACACTGTTTTTAATCTAGAATTTGTTTTTTAAATATTCAGAGGGGAGGTTAAAGCGCAGTTAGCCCCACTCTGGATATGTCTATGCCTAGGTGGTCGATGTGGAAATGTTCACTGCCAATTGGATCCTCACTGGAGATACAATGGGTCCTGTTTACCACTGAATTAGCACTAAATTCTAACTGGGACTCCACTGGTGAAAAAATTTGGTTTAGAGTCAAAGTCTAAAGTTGAAGCTAGGTAACGCTACAGAGATTGTAATTACTACTCTATTTACTAGATTTGTGAATTTCCCGGTGAATTTCCTCAGACAAATTTCAAAATTTCGTGTTGGAACAAGTACAATTTAGAAATTTTCTTTTAAAATTGTAGTAGTGTACACTGAAGAAAGTGTCTTTTATTTAGTCGGGACCGGCCTCAAGTGTACATTAATGAACAATGTACACTAATGATAAGTTCGACTGTATACGTTTGATCCCCTTTCTGGAGGCTAGGACAGGAATGTATGTGTTTTTATTTAAAACAAGTAATGTCTGGTAGAATTATTGTATTTTTCGGCACCCTAGTCAGGGTGGCCATATCGTTTTTTAAGAAAAGGGGCATTCAATCATGAAAAGGGGTATTTATAATTAAAAAGTTCCAAAGAGGGGCATTTTATAATCTTACCTTGTTCGCTTGAAGAAGTCTTGGATATTGGAACCACGCATTTGGCCATGTTTAAAAGTCCTAGCGTTAAATAGCGAAAATCATACAGAATAACATTTTGAGGTAAGAAAATGGAGAAAATAGGACGCAAAGAGTGAGATACAGTGAAAAAAAATGAATAAAGCCGAAAACACAAAAATTGCGAAAAAATTTGTCAAGGATTTATTGTGAAATGACAACTTGCTACATAACTTCTTTGCACTTTTGTAACTTTTGAGAGTATTCAAGTATGTTTTGTTGTTGTTTAATTCAGTCCCTTCACCTGGTTACCCGATCCGGGTCATACATTCATCCATACGTGTTTTCCGAAAAAAACTGAACAACTAAACAACTTTGTTAATTGTTTGTTCTGAATTAGCTGTGGTATGTTACAATAAAAGTTTTATAAAATTTTCTTTAGCATATAATTCTGTCAGATCAGTAAAATAATCTGCTTGGAATTCAGACTCTGTAGAGGTATCTAATTCTTATGATCAAGTAGACTAATTAAATTGACCTTTTCATATTTTTCAGTTCAGTATGAGTATATTCGGAGCTGGCAAATCTTTTGTGAGTCGTTTCTATCAATCTAAGTAAGAGTACTTTTTTAAACTGTTTCACAGCTCTAACTATTTTAAATTTAGATCTGATGTCATGCGACGTGTCCATATATTCGGTTGCATAGGGGTCATGGCTGGACTGGGTACTGTAGCATCACTTATTCTGCTACCATGCGCGAAGATTAGTAATTTGTTACAGTTCAATTCCAAACAATTATTTTCATATTTCAGTGAAGGATACATTGAAAGAAGACGTCGATGGAATGAACGAGGAAATGCATGGTCAGTTCAAATTTGTTATAGAATCAGAAGTCTTTGTAGTAAATCTCATTCTGGTATTGTCAAATTTGACAGCCAATTACATTCTGCTATTCTCATTCTTGAAAACAAGCTTTTTTGAGGATTCACAGCTCTATCTGGTTTAAAGGAGCAATTTGGAGAATCCTGTAAAAATTTCTTGACTTTGCAAATTTTGTGACTTTTACTCGAAAAGGGGTTTTATTCAGCAGAGTTGTCTGCCTGGGATTAATACATGGTTTTAAAAGTTAAACTAAATTTTTCCGAACTACATTATGGTCAAAGGATTTTTTTGGAAACCCCTGAAAGCTCTGTTTTTCACTACAGTTAGTCATCGATATAATGCTTTTTTATCGCTCTAACTTGTACTATTTTTTTCAGATTATATCTACAGGAAGCAGCTAGAAGCGGCACAAAGAAAACCGCAGTGAATATTGTGATGAACATCTTCTTCGATATGTTATTGTCACTTGTTGTTTGTAAATAAATGTTTAGGCTTGTTGTGATGGTTGCACATGTTGATGTCTTGCTGTGTCGCAGTTTAGCATGCCCTTTCTTCTTCGCTCCTTACAAAAGCCCATTTGAAGTGGGGCTTTTGTGATGAAGAGCCATCCAATAAAACGGCTTTTGAATTGAATTAGAACCAAGAAAGTGGAATATCCGCTTTCTTTTTGGTGTCTGATCCTCCTCCTTTCACCATGTAAATGTATTTTTTGTGCTATAATTGAGGAAACAGTCAAGGACCGTGGGAATAATAATGAATTAAATGGACGCCTTGTTATCCTCTTTTCACATTTAGCATTGACATCCACATGACTGAACTTGAATTGATTTCTTCTGCATGTAAAGAAAACAAGATTTTTATTTTTTTCATCAAGTGGATCTCGATACGCAACTTTATTTGGGTGAATGTACTCAACTTAAACATTACCTTGAAAATTTATTAGAAGAGAATCAGTTATATTTCGGCTCAGAGACTAATGTTTATTATATAAAATTTGTATTTGTAAAAATAGAACAATGGCAGTTAGGGCAGGCAGGACCGTACTTGGTATTCCGAATGTTCTCAAAACAATTTAGAAACAACAAACAAGTTTACCGTAAATTTTCTAATAGAGCCCCCCTGCTAATAGAGAACGCCCCCTTAACTTTGATGATCTTTATCTCATTTTTTGGCAGAAATTTTGCAGAGCTGTTTATTGCGTTTTCCTAGTTTTCACGAGGTCTACTGATTCCGATTTTTAATTTTAGAATTTCACTTGAGATCGATCAAAATTATTCGATACTTTTGGAGAGTTGAAAAAAGAAAGCCCGTGGGGCTCTATTAGAATGTTTACGGTAAGTTGGTTATCAGGTTAATTCAGTAAACCATAGTCCGGCCACACATATTTATACAGGTTGGCCAAAAAAACGACCCTAAAATTTCTTTATTATTTTCTCTTTTCATTTGCACCAATTATTTTCATGAAATCTTTTCCCTTTTATTAGTTTACAAAATTTTTGAAAAAAGTTATTATAAAATAGTGAAAATTAGGAAAAAATGATAAAGTAATTCTTTAGGCTGTATGTGAAAACTCCTGGCAAATGTGTGAATTTTTCCGGCGAATTTGTAAAGGCAGTTTTCTTATAAATTTTTATTTCTTTTAAGCCAGCATGTAGTTCAAGATCTTAGCTTTCTCACAAGCTATCAACTGACCGCATGAGGTTTTAAAAAGTTGGTGGAAAAGGTCTTTCAAGGGACCTAATTTTTGGATAATTAGCTCTATTGAAAGATCTGTTGCTCCAACTTTTTAAACCCTCATGTGCTCAGTTGATAGCTTGTAAGAAAGCTGAGATCCTGGGCTACATGCTGATTTAAAAAAAAAAATGAAAATGTATAAGAAAACTATTAAGAATAAAAGTCGAATAAAATTTTTTACAAATTTGCCGGAAAAATTCTCACATTTGCCGGGAGTTTTCAATTTGATCTAATTCTTTATGGTCGTTTTTTAAAGCTATCCTGTGAGAAAATTGCATAAAAGTATTACACTTGTTATAAAATGCACAAGTTATAATGTACAGACAACAGTTTTGAGGGGAAATATACAACTTTGCGTTTCCTGCACAGGAATGTTTTACACAACTAATTTCATGCTAAACTTACGCCTAATAAAAGTTCTACCCATAAAAATTTTCTAGCGATTTTGGGCATCACATCCATCCTAATCCTCCCAAGTTAAGGAATGCCTAAATAACGTTCTGGTTCAATAAGTTCAATTAGACGTCAACATCAAAGGGAGGGAAAATTTATATACGCGTCGCCTAAGTCACAGGTTCGACTACCACTGGGTGCACACCTTACTTTTTATCTCCTTTTTTTACATTTTGGTGTCGAAACGATCCTCACACTCTTGGATATCCAAAAAGATCGGGTTACACCTCTTCTGGAGCTTATTTACAGGCCAAAATAGGCTAAATTTCCGATAATCGATCGTTTTTGGGGTTTTTCTTTGACTGGATTCATTGAAATTTTCTGACTTTTTTCTACAAGTCACATGTTTTATATACTAAAATGTATCCAAGATTCTGGGCTTTCTTTTAAGCTATCATGCAGATAAAAGGTGACATTTAGTTAGAGCTAAAATTCAAAAAAACATTCAACGATGTACAATTCCATGCCATCCTACACAGGGCTGTCATTTGCATTAAATCCTCAAATAAAGAAATAGTTGCAATCGATTGCTCGATGGTTTTCGGCCCTAAAATTCAGTAAAAAAATTGGGTGAGCACCCAAGTGGATTTAAATCTTCGACCATGCGCGATGCGTATATGAAGTTCCCTCCGCCTTTAACTACAGCTCACCTATCGTTCACCCTTAGCTGGCAATTTCTTTTGCCGTACCTAAAATAATTAGAATTGTGATTGAATTTTTTGAAATGGTTCTCTTACCAATTCACGTAGGCAAACTCGCTGTTGGATACTATTGAGTTAAAGCGCCCACCAAATCTGAAATTACTCAAATTTTGTTTTTGCTAAAATTTTCGGTCAAATTCGAATTACCTAGCTGCAGCTTGTGACTCTGAAATTATTGGAATTTTTCAGTAATTCCAACAGTTGTTGACTAAATTTTTTCGAGGCTGCGTGCTAAAAAACTTTATTTGCTTATGCCCCATAGAATTGTATCAAAAATAATAAAAATTTAAGCCAATGCAAAATTGTATCAATTTCTCTACGACTTTTTATCACTGTTATTTTACTCAAAATCGTAGCCCGATTGGAACGTGGCCTAACTTGAAATGGCTTAATTTACAGCAAAAATCGTAACTTCTAGAATATATACCAAACAAATGCTTTTTTTTAACGTGTAAGACGATTTCCAAATACTGTCTGTCGAAATTCAGCCTAGAAAAAAATACTTGCATTTGAACTTGCGTCCGAAATTCTTGAAACACCCTGTATGATGCAAAACTGCCGGAATTCAGGCAGAGAATCATACTTTTTAATTATTTTTGCCGCAGAAACAATTACAAAAATACCTATTTTCCTAGCCGCATCCAGATTATCAGATGAAGATTGTAAGGCTAGAAAAAAAATTAATCAAATATTGACAAAAAAATTGTTATAAACCTGTCTCCACAATGGTCTTGAGCTCTGAATCATCGCAATTGAGACCGGTGTTGGCATCTTCTCCTTGGGCTGCTGAATTAGTCTCCTCCCCATAGTCTGCACCCCCTCTTGGGCCGACAGCTGTGCCAGGTGCTGCAACCACACTCGCATCTGATCCAGCACCTTCATAGGGTGTTTGAGCAACAGGAGCAGGTGGGGCGGGTGGAGCAGCCGCTTCTAGCGTAGCAGGTGGAGACGATTCCGCTCCATAGCTATTGTCTATGTGTCCTGGAGGTGCTACTGGTTGAGCTACTGTGGCTGGAGGAGCTATTGGTTCTGGAGCAATGGCAGCTGGAGGTTCAGGTTGTTCGATGGGTGTGGGCGGATATGTGGAAGTACTTTCGGTCTCATGTTCTTGGTTCAACTCTGAAAATTTGGTAGCAGAAATGTTGGCATAGTTTTAAAACACTAGAAAATTATTCAAGTTCAGTTCAAAATGCAAAGGTCTTTAAAGAGGCATACCAGCGCGTTATACGGGCACACTGCCCTAAAGATTGGCTAATTTTAAGAACTGAAAATACATAAAGTATTCTGTTTATGCAAAATGTATCTCTAAAACTAGCGGCGGCGGTATGCTGAAAATTTAACCCTTAACTCTGCCTTTCAGCCCTACCTCTACCCTACTTTTTACCCCTAACTCTAGCTATTGCGCATACCGTATCTTCTCTAATAGAAGCCCACCTTCTAATAGAAGCCCACCTCTTAAATTTTGGCTAAGATTTTAGAGATAAAGCCATTTTTGATTTACAATTTCACAAATTTCATGGTTTTCTGAAAAATAGAAGCTCATGGGCTTCTATCAACAAAAAAAATACTGTATCTTAAAACCACGATAAATGCAATTAATCACACATCAACACACATCAATGTTTTATTATGCTCCCATCAACAAATTAACAGACAAAATGAGACTCCACGTCCTTACGTATCATTTCGACAATAAAATAAATTTCTAGAAATCAAGTTACGACTTTTTCGAAAATAATAACCTTAACCTCCATTCTATACCGTTTAAAGAATTCGACGATTCCACAAAGACCGATAGACTCTTGTTTGACCGAATTCCATATAGCCATTTCAGTGAGAATAACTAAATAAAGCAGCAATAAAACGCTGTCAGAATGCGGAATTAACAAAGCAGTCAAATCTCAACAAAGAACACATGCCAATGACAAACGAACGTCAAATTCGTGTTCAGGCACACGAAATTACCTTAGAGGCCTTAAACCTTGGGTTTGAAGAAATCAAAAATTTCAAAATTGAGATGATGGTTAAAATTTTTACCCTGCTACCACCCATGGTAAAAATTTGCCTTAGTCCCACCTGTTGTTTTTTACCCTTACCTTTACCTCTAACTTTTCAGCATACGGGTAGAGGTAAGGGTAAATCTTTTCAGCATACCGCCCTCGTTTGGCTAAGATAAAACTACTTGGACATGCAATGTCGACAAATAATTACATGTTTTATGAAGGGAAACAGGAATTTTGGGTCAATTTTTGTCAACTTTGAGAAAGAGAATAAATAGAGAAAATGCAGTACAGTCAACCCTCGATTTAACGACACCCCAAAAAGTTCGTTCCCACCTCGGGTCCGACACTTTTTTTAGCTCGATTTTTGAAGCCTTTTGCCAGTTCTGATTCGTTAGTCTGGTCCCAAATATCGCAAGGATTCCGATTTTACCGGTCATTTTTTAAAAACTAAATGATTCTGCTAAAATGACCCGTGACCCTCGATTTAACGACACGATATTTTGAAAAAGGGTGTCGTTAAATCGAGGGTCACGGGTCATTTTAGCAGAATCATTTAGTTTTTAAAAAATGACCGGTAAAATCGGAATCCTTGCGATATTTGGGACCAGACTAACGAATCAGAACTGGCAAAAGGCTTCAAAAATCGAGCTAAAAAAAGTGTCGGACCCGGGGTGGGAACGAACTTTTTGGGGTGTCGTTAAATCGAGGGTTGACTGTAGTTGGGGTTTCAGAAAGCGCATTAACTTATCTGTAGAGTAAAAATTTTTGTGCATCATTTAATTTTCATTTAGACAAAGTTTATAACAATATTTTTGTAAATAGTTACCATACTTGGACGGGCGGCGCCGCTGCTTTTTTCAGCCGCCGCTGCCGCCGCCGCTCAATTTTTAATCTCCGCCGCTGCCTCCGCCGCTTTTCTTTTAGTTGCGATCGCTGTTTTCGCCACTTGTTTGAACCTTCAAATAATTTTTTCATATTTTATTTTTTTGCGTTACAAAACTGCATTACAAAATTCAGAATTACTGAACACTTAAAATCGCTGTTATTTTTTTACCGCCGCTGCCGCTGCCGCCGCCGGGGCTTTTTTGCCCTTCCGTCGCCGCCGCCGCTTTTTTCGCCGCTGCCGCTGTTTTTTTGGCAGCCCGCCGCTCGCCGCCGCCGCTCTTTTTTTTGCGTGTCCAAGTATGATAGTTACTGTAGGTATTCGTTTTTACATACCATCATACGGTGAGTCAATTCCTTCTACATTGGAGTTAGGGTCGGGTGATGCAGGAGCGGAGATCACACCAACTACTAAAAATAAGAACGAAAATTACAAATAACGGCGATATTTTTTTCGAGGATAGCCAAGCACAGCCATAAAATAAAAGAAAACGCAGAAATACACTTTATAACCAAAAAGTTTGTTAACCCTAAAACTACGGCAAGTTTTTTCTACAGCATGTCAAACTTTGTGTTTTTTCTCAATAAACTGCAAAATAATCACCGTTTTTTTATATTTATCTTTTTATATTAACTTTTCGTGCTCTTTCTGCCTATGTATTCAGATTTTTATTTTTTACGCAAAAAAGTGGAATTTTAAGGCATTCAAAAGTAGTTACAAAATTGACGATTTTAAAGCAGAGCCGATTCTGGCTGTTTGCGAGGGTGAACCTTGATACTTTTGGTGCAGGGAGATAGCACAAAGGGGCCAATATGATGCACAAAACGGTTTTAATTTATACTTTCTAATTAGTGAGATACAGTCGACTCTTGATAAAGTGCCACCCCTGGGGACCAGCCCAAGGGTGGCACTTTATCGAGAGTCGACTGTAAACACATTCTCAAAAAATGAGTGAGTTACAGTTTTAGCTGTAAATCATAGCTGATAAGGTTTTTTTCAAATTAATACACTGTTAAATACAGCAATGAATACGCTTTAAAAAAGGTATAACTTGCCTTGAAGCAAAAAAAAATGTTAAAAAAGCAATATTGAAAAAATAAAAAAAAATTATATGGATCGAAAAGACCCACTTAGTAGTTTGAGGGTTTTTGCATGATACAAACAGGCTCAAATTGAAGTGCGCCCTCAAAAGTCTGAATTTGACCAGTAAATTTTATTTTGACATTTTTCTTTTTGATTTTGTTGTAATTTTTCTAATTTTTTTGTTTTATCAAGTAGCCCTAGATCTTGGCTTTCTAATGAGTTATCAAGCTTTGCTGAAAAAATTGAGAAATGCAGAGATCTGGAGGCTTTAAAAATAAAATTTTTAAAATAGCTTTATTTTTAAAACCTTTCAATTTTTCCATTTCTCAATTATTTCAGCAAAGTTTGATAGCCTATTAGAAATGACATAAAATACAAAAGTCCCACTTTGGGGGAGGGGAGTTAATAGAGGAAATACGGTATAGAACGTCCCACAAAAAATGTGCATTAATTTTACTCGAATCTTTTAGTTTAAAAATTTTGATGAGTTAGAGATGCGCGCACTCACTTACTTCAGCCAAAAAGTCAAATTTTGCGCAAAAATTTTTTGGCTCTATCCCTGAATCCGGTCCATTTTTTGCCTTGGTCCCCCCTGTTGTTTTTTTTGCGAATTTTCAGCACAAATTTTAGACTTTAAACTAATTTTATTCATCGCGCTCGAAAACAGAATAACTAGGCAATTTTTTTCTAAGAGCCTAAAATGGCCTTTAAAGGGGCATGCTTACCTGTTACAAAATTTGTCCCCGCCAATTGAAATTTTTTTTCCGAATCATTGTACTTCTGTACGGATTTTTCAACTTGGTTCCTAACAAAACTTTACCTAAAATTAAATTCTGGGCAATGCTTTGTTAGAAACCAAGCTGAAAAATCTGTATAGAAGTTCAATGATTCGGAAAAAAATTTTAATTGGCAGGGGACAAAATTTGAACAGGTGAGCACGCCCCTTTAAAGTTTTTCAAACCGATTTTTTTGGCAAGACAAACAGGGTGTAGCCCTACCCGTATTTTCTATGGCGTCTCCATTATGAGAAAATTATTCGAATAAATTTTACAATCCTGATTTTGATGTTTTTAGTATTTATAAAACTTAATCGCGTAAAAGGGAAAATTACAAAAAATTAAAGCTGAATTTTTTTGGTATACATTCGAACTTCCATATAAGGACCCCCTCAGTATAACGAATCGGCGCAAAAGACCTAATTCGTTAGGATCAGTCATATCCAGGCAATGACCCTCTGCAGAACGACTTTTCTATATAACGACCCATTCTGGTTGGTCCGTTGCGGGTCGTTATATGGAGGGGCGGCTGGACCCTGTAGCTTGAAATCCAAGACATTTAAATTTCCTCTTGTGCGCAAGTCCTGACTGATTTTTAAATTGATGTACAGTTTTTCTAAGATACTCTGTAATGGTCTTATCCTCGCTGATGAAAATTTTGAAAATGAGACAAATTTCGAAAAAAATAAGATTTTCACCCCAAAAATAAGACACTTGCTCTAAAAATAATGCTAATAAAGCTAATTGAGCTCATTATCGGATATACAGGGTATTTCAAGAAATTTTTGGGGTTTTTAAATAAGAGCAGTTTTCGAAATTCTGTTTTCGCTAACCAATTTTTCTCGCCGACAAACAAGTGTATAATGTCAAAAACACAATTTTCGTTGCGTCCCTTCTGTAGTTTAGTAATTATCCATTCAGTGGGTACAGTACAATTGACCGTCACCAACTTGAACGTCAGGAATTTCGACCGTCATTTCAGTTTGACCGTTGAAAAATTTACCAGTTTGACCGTTAAAATAATTTAGGAAACTGTTCTTTCTAAGCTAACAGTCGTCTTTTGGTCAATGATCAACATTTTAGCGGTCGGAATTGCGGTCAAAATAATCAATTATATCAATGGCAAAAATTGTGACTGTCAAAATGCCTGACGGTCATTGGGACGTTCAATTGTGCTGTACCCCATCCGGAGGACATTCACAAACCACGACCAAAAGCACAGGGAGTCAAGCGAAAATCGTGTTTTTGACATTATTACACCAAAAAATTTAAGGCCATTTGAAAAGCCTAAAATTTCTTGAAACATCCTGTACATGTTGTTACCAGTGTTGGCAATTTGAATCATTGTCGAATGATTCAAATTAAAAAATGACTGTCAAATTATTGAAATAAATCATTGGTAACTGAATCATTTCAAAATGAGTCAAAAACAGGCCTTCCAACTCAAAATTTTAAAATAAAGGACATTCGGTCAAAAAGTGCTATTTTATCCAGTGCTTATTGGGTTTTGAGTAGCAAAAATAAAGATTTTAACGTGAAATTTCAAAAATTCTAAAGATTTTAGGTTCCAAATAAAGTAGAGATGCAGACAGGGCCTTGGTTTCAGAGCCCTGGTCGTCAAAATTCTAAACCCTGGTTTTGAACCAGGGCCCTTGCAAAATATTTTTGAAAAAGTATACATAAATAAAATTAAATTGACGCCATGTTTAAAAATATATTTGTCAAAATCTCAAGTTGAGAGTTACACTTGATGAGATTCTCAAGCTCAACTCGTCCTCTCTCACTCTCCTCTTTTAATAATGCCTCATTTTCGGGGCCCTGGTCAAGGGCCCGTATGAGTTTTCGAGCACAAACCCTGGTTCAAGGGCCCTGTGCTAACAATGGCGAAACCCCGACCCTGACCCTGGTATTTTATTTTAGTTACAACCCTGGTTCGGGGCCCTGGTTTTGCTAAATCTGCATCTCTAAAATAAAGGACAAATCTTTGAATAAAGGACGTTTGGAAGCCCTGGTCAAAAATGATTCAAATTAAAAGTTAACTGTGCAATGATTCATTTGAATCATCGATAACTGTGAATCAATTTATGATGGATTCTGGTTTGATGTTTATCTCATAAGAAAAAAATTTAAATTTCTTTAGTTTTTCTGACTTTCATCAGTTATATGACCCAGCTTAAACAAATCCACCTACCTGAAGGTGGTGGTGGCGGTGGAGGTATGGCCACTGGTGGAGGGGCCAAATACCCGCTTTGAGGTGTAGCTATATGGATGGGTGGAGGTGGTGGAGCATAGGGCAATGGAGCGAATGGAGGTGCTGGATAATTATTGCTATTTTGATAGGCTACCACCACAGGCGCAGGAGCGGCAACTGCTGCAGCAGCATAACTGCCACCACTGGAGTAGGAGGAGGAACTGGAGGATGAGGAAGAGTATGTATTTTGCAATTGGGAGGAAGATCCACAACAACCTGAGGCACATCCGCCACCACCTCCACTACACCCACTACTGGCTGGATTCACATAAGCAAGAGGACGAGGGTAGCTGACTTGTGGAGCCGCATAGCTCCCACTTCCGGCGTAGCTAAATTTTTTTCTTGGAAATACACAAAAACAACGTAAAGGTGATTGAAAAAATTAAAAGATTTTGTTTTAGTAATTAGTTTCAAGATCAAATTTCGGGGATCTGGGCTTGAAGTCCAGATGGTTCTAATTTCAAATAAACGGAAATCAAGTATAAACATGCTTTCGACATTGCATACCGAAAACGGCACTTTTATAGTCGCCCCATACTCGGATTTTTCGAAAAGTGACCCGAAATCACTTCCCAAACTCATTTTTTCTGCCCTACACGATAAAAAAAGATTTCTGAGCACTTTTTGATAAAAAAATTTGAATTTTGTCAAAAAAATTTGCCTCCCGCTTTTCAGAAGTAGATGGTCATTTTAGGATACTTTTCACCAAATTTTAGGTAAAAATGATAGATTTTGAACAGGTTTTTACCTTCTGGGGCCTACTGTATATAGAATCTAGCATGTATGCATATGTTTTTATGCATCCAGAGTCACTTTCGAGTGATTTGTGTCTAAGGTATGTGGGTGTGCGCATCTCAACCCCAAGCCCCTCCATGCATCCAGAGTCACTTTCCAGTGATTTGTGTCTAAGGTATGTGGGTGTGCGCATCTCAACCCCAAGCCCCTCCATGCATCCAGAGTCACTTTCGAGTGATTTGTGTCTAAGGTATGTGGGTGTGCGCATCTCAACCCCAAGCCCCCTCCATGCATCCAGAGTCACTTTCGAGTGATTTGTGTCTAAGGTATGTGGGTGTGCGCATCTCAACCCCAAGCCCTCCATGCATCCAGAGTCACTTTCGAGTGATTTGTGTCTAAGGTATGTGGGTGTGCGCATCTCAACCCCAAGCCCCTCCATGCATCCAGAGTCACTTTCGAGTGATTTGTGTCTAAGGTATGTGGGTGTGCGCATCTCAACCCCAAGCCCCTCCATGCATCCAGAGTCACTTTCGAGTGATTTGTGTCTAAGGTATGTGGGTGTGCGCATCTCAACCCCAAGCCCCCTCCATGCATCCAGAGTCACTTTCGAGTGATTTGTGTCTAAGGTATGTGGGTGTGCGCATCTCAACCCCAAGCCCCCTCCATGCATCCAGAGTCACTTTCAGTGATTTGTGTCTAAGGTATGTGGGTGTGCGCATCTCAACCCCAAGCCCTCCATGCATCCAGAGTCACTTTCAGTGATTTGTGTCTAAGGTATGTGGGTGTGCGCATCTCAACCCCAAGCCCCCTCCATGCATCCAGAGTCACTTTCGAGTGATTTGTGTCTAAGGTGTGTGGGTGTGCGCATCTCAACCCCAAGCCCCCTGCATCCAGAGTCACTTTCGAGTGATTTGTGTCTAAGGTGTGTGGGTGTGCGCATCTCAACCCCAAGCCCTCCATGCATCCAGAGTCACTTTCGAGTGATTTGTGTCTAAGGTGTGTGGGTGTGCGCATCTCAACCCCAAGCCCCCTCCATGCATCCAGAGTCACTTTCGAGTGACTTGTGTCTAAGGTGTGTGGGTGTGCGCATCTCAATCTCAAGCCACCAAGTGCCCTGCGCCCCCGAAGGGGGCTTGGTTGGCTAGAGATGCGCACACTCACTTACCTTTGACATGATTCCGAGCAAGACTCTTGATCATACATGCATTAAAGACTCTCATTAAAGACTCTTTGCGCAGCTCCAGCAAGAAAAATGTGATAAATCACCCTAAAATGACTCTAAAATACCTTAAAATGACTCTCTATCCATGAGGGGTGGGAGGCAAATTTTTTGACAAAATTCAAAATTTTTTAAACAGAAAGTGTTCAGAAATCATTATTTTATTCTGTAGAGCAGAAAAAATGAGTTCGGGAAGTGATTTTGGGTCACTTTTAAAAAAATCCGAGTATGGAGGGGGAATTATAAAAGTACCCCAAAAGCTACTGTTTGATTCGAAATAAGTATTTAGATATTCGACTTACAATAAAAGTTGTGTCCAAAAAAGTGCCATGGGTCAGCAAAAGATTTATTCGCTTTCGCCGGTGCGCTAGCGTGAGAGTGCACTAAGAAAAGCTGCAAATGCAACAAACAAACAAAGAAGATCTAGTCAAGAAACAAAGCCACCATGGGATCGACCAATAAAATAGAGCTACGAATTTTTGAAAGATCTTTCGGATATTTCTCACCGGGCTTTTAAAGCTTCAAAAAACCAAAGTTTCACTCCATTTAAAATCAGACATGGAATTCTTTTGTAGCGTTGGGCTTCATTAGAGATTATACGATGATCAGAAAAAATTGGAACTGAACTCTAAGTTTTTCTGAAGCAGCGCAAAAATAATTAAACTTTACCCATTTTAATAAAAAAAAACTAGAAGGCGCCGCCAATGCCACCACATGGGTACCTCCTCCTGGGTACCCTCTCCTAGGTATCACTACCTGGTTGAACTTGTTTTGCTGGGTACCACTACCTGAGCTCCCCTTTTTGGGTACCACTACCTGAGC
The DNA here is from genome assembly GCA_029231635.1 of Ditylenchus weischeri. Classification (NCBI taxonomy): domain Eukaryota; kingdom Metazoa; phylum Nematoda; class Chromadorea; order Rhabditida; family Anguinidae; genus Ditylenchus; species Ditylenchus weischeri. The sequence continues at coordinate 136,250 of JAMRYI010000218.1, forward strand.
TCCCCTTTTTGGGTACCACTACCTAGAGCCAACGCCTGGGTACTACTACTTGGGTATCACCATCTAAGTACACCTACCTGAGCCCAACCCCCTGAGTACTACCACATAGATATCGCCGAGGAGAGGTTACTCAATCCTGGTTAGCCTCTCCTCGTTACCCTTTACTTAATGTCATCACCTGGGTACCGCTACCTGGGTACCCCCACCTGAGCGACACACCCTAGGTACTACTACTACTTAGCTACCATCACCTGAGTAACCCCACCTGGGCGCCACCCCTTGGGTTCCACCATCTAAGTACCACTACCTTGGTGCACCCCCTCTTGGATACCCCGCTATTGAGTACTTCTTACCTTGATAGCACTATCTAAGTACCCTTTTCTGGGTTCTCTTCACTTGAAAAAACATTAAGGCCAACTTTCTATCAAAGAAGGCATCAAAATTGGGTTTGAAGTCAAATTTTCATGCAAAAATTCACCTAGAAAACCGCTGAGTTCCGAGGTTGTCCGGACCAGTTCGACCCTTTGCACTTTTCCACACTCCCTGTTCGATAGCTCATTTTGTAGCTGAGGTTTTCTAGTTTACATCATCTCGTAACATCAAAACCAACTTTTTGACAACAACGCTTAAAATGGGGGTTGAATTAAAAAAAAAGCGCGTTCCGACGACGACGACAGAAAATGGCTTAAGTAAATATAGATAATACCTACATCGAACTAGAGCATATAGGCACAGCAGGGGCGCACACTGGTGTAGCTGGTGGACAGCATGCTTTTAATTTAAATAAATCATATAAGAACAATGTAAAATAAAAAGTTGAGCATACCTGCCCCACTACCTCCTCCTCCAATGCATGCGTGAACAATACTTGCATAGTTAATACAAACCGTAACAACAATTAGGATAATATTTGAGCATTTAAACCTCCGTTCCATTGTTGATCCAAGGTAGTCAGTATAGTTGAAAACAGATATAGTCAACAAATATAGCGATAAATGTCCAAAAATCACTTTCACGGAAAGTATGTTAAAAATTGTTGCATGTGGAGCATTCTATTATCCCCCGGAGGCATATTGCAAACCTAGAACAACAACAACATAAAGCTGGAAAAAAGAAACAATAACTTTGTAATCTGATCTGCCAATTACACCAGCTGCTAATAGCCGCTGGCTATTTTCACGAGACAGGGAAAAGATGTAGAAGCAAGTTACAAAGTCAAAAAGGGGATTAGCAAGAGCCAAATGCAAATCCAGTGACCATCTCCACGAAAGAAGACTCTCTCCCCCTCCGACTTTCTCCTCCTCCTTCTCACCTTTTTGGAGGTGGAGTTGAAAAGAAAGAGGAAAAAAATTAAATGAGCGATTAAGTTGCAAGCACAACAGTTCGTTCCGGATCGGGAAGGATCTTCAGAGTGGTCAAATAATTTTTTCAGATGTTATTAGGCAACCAATTTCTCCTTTATGACTTTTAGCTAGCTTTTAGAGATCGAAAAATTTTTCTTCTAGGAAAAATGAAAATAGATGTAGGGAAATTTTTTTGTTACAGAAGCATTCTTTGAGGAATAGAGTGCTGATTTGTTTTTTAAGCCTTACTGGATCACCCTGATTTTGGCAGAATTTTTTTACAAAAAATCAATAGATATCTTCATTTCAATTGTTTAGGTTTATTTCAAATTCAATTTTGCTTCTAATCTTTTGATTTGAAGTTTATCGGAGGCAAGAACCTGCCGTGAACCTCCGTTCTGTTACACAGTCTACTCAATCTAGTAGTGAAAAATAGAAAACCAATTTAGACTGCAACGCGAAAATTGGCTGAGTGTGGCATCTAAAACACACAACGACACAAATTTTTTTACTAGAATTATGTAAAATATAAACAACGTGTTTCTATAGCAATACCCAGCTTAAAAAAAAATTCGTTGCGAATTTTTTCATTACAAATTTCATGGTGTTTGACTGGGTGTGGGCTATACGCTAATCAGACAAGTTAAAAGAAAATAAAAAAGTGCTGCTTTTTTTCTAATATACAGGGATGGGGCAAAAAAATCTGTCATTTTTTAAATTTTGTGTCAAGGACTTCCGCGCACCGGTGAAACCCTTTTTTCAGATTTCAGTTCAAAGGAAGCTTTCGTCACGAGGGGTTTTTTTTAACTTATCAACATAATTTTATGCGTCAGAATATTCCAAAAGACAACATGAGAACAATACGATAACGAAAATATTCAATGACTGTTCTTTTCTTCTTCTTCTTTCGGACGTTTATTCCTCTTGAGAAATCCCTGATGTCGATTATTGCTTTTTTACCTGACTTTTTGCTGCAAAAAATAAAGAAAGTAAATGCATACAAGCAACACTAAAAATGTAAATATGGGTTGCAAAAAGAAAAACGCGCTAGTTTAAACAAGTAAAAAGTGGCCGTGTTTTTTCGCCCCAACCTGTAGTTATTATTTTTAAAAGTTTTAATGGCGCAAATAAATCGGAATTTAATTTTTTTATTTATTTTACATCATGATTATATATATATAATAATAATAATAATAATAATAATCATGATTAGTAGAGATAGAAACGGGACGGGGTCCCGGCCGGGACTCCGTCCCGTTGGACGAAAATTTGACCCAAAATCCCGTCCCGGAATCCCGCCCGGTCAATTTCAAAAATCCCGGTCCCGGTTTCACCTAAATCCCGGTCAATGAAATAAGGAAATGAAATCCATCGAATTTCTTTGAGAAGAAAGCTTTTCTTCTGCATCTTTCAGCTTTGTAGTGTAATCCGCGTGAGTTTTTGCGTGCGTAAAAAGCCCCTTTGTACTTTAGTCCGTCATTTTGATTAGTTTTTGGCACACTCGACATTTCGCCTCACCAGCTGATAACTTTTCAAATAGCCCGATGCTCCAGATCACGCTCATCTTAATGAAAAAAACTATTAATCACAGTGGTGAAAAAAAACACAAAAAGGCAAACACATTTTGTCTTTGCTTCGTTGCTAAAAATGCTTGAAAAATATCAAAAATTTGGTACTTTGCAGCTTAAATTAAGAAAACTGAAATCCCGGTCATTTTACCGGGATCCCGTACGGGGTCCCGCTCGGTAGGTTCACAAAATCCCGGTCTCAATCTAGGTGATAAATCCCGTCCCGGAATCCCGTTGAGTGGCGTTTTTCTATCTCTATTATATAGTAATCATGATTATTTAGTAATAAAAATAAACTTTTTTTATTTAAAACTTTTTTTAAATTTTTTTGTTAAACTAGAAAAAAGCTGGACAAGGCCATGTAATAGGCGCCAACAAAGCTGGCATGTTAATATTTTACTTTAACAGTTTTAATAATGTGGCTTACTCTAATTAATACTTTATTCTAACAAAAAATAATTTTTAACTAATAATTTATGTTTAATAATAATACGTTAACTTTACGCAACGACTTTTCTCAAGTTTCTTTGGTTAAAAATAATCAAATGAAAATTACAAATAATTCTGTATGATAAATAAATGTTTTTATAAAAAAACAAGTAGCTATTAAACCTTATGTATTTTAATTTCATTTATTTATAATACGATAAAAACGTAAGTTCTGAAATAGTTCTGAAAACAACCAGAACGCCCCTGGTTTGGAAATTTTTTCGAAAAAAAAGTTATTTCGAAAATTTGATCTAAGGCGTTTTTCTTCAGGTGGATTCACGCTAAAATATCGTTTGGTGCAAAAAAATAAGAGGTTTAAAGAAATTAAATTCGCGTAGAGGCGTTTGGCCCCTTTTTCCCATTTGGGAAAAAAGGGGCCAAACGCCTTAATAAGGCGTTTGGCCCCTTTTTTCCCGAATTTCAAATTTTTTATGTGGCGCAATTTCAAACTCGTCATAATTTTATTATTTAGTGTGGATAATCAATTTTTACAGTGGGTCCTTGATAATTCGGCAACCTAGTGTGTATTTTTTTTTCGGGAATTCATATTTTAAAGAAAATTTGAAAGTGGAGCGGAATATTAAAGTCATCAGCCCTAATTTTGATAATGGTCACTATGTCTCCAGTGTTTGTTCTTGTTTAGATGCAAAATTTTGCGTGGACTAACCCGGATGTGATGCAGAAGCTGCAAGAGCTGAAAACTAGACAAATATCGATGCCAGATGTTGTAAAATTTTTAAAGGATGAATTCGCAGTAACAAAAAGCAAAACTGCAATTGCTCACATGAAACCGACGACAGACAAGTTTCAGGGTGAAAGGGATACACGTGCTGATATTTTCGTTATGTGAGCTGCTCTTCTGTGTATAGCTTTGTGTATACTGTTCTTTTTAGCTCACTGCAGACAAAGTACGGGAACCAAATCAAAGCAGTCAAGGAAGACGAAAAATTTCGGGTTTACAAGATGAAAAAAGACCGTGTCTACGAATGCATCGACTGCAGGCAGTAAAATTTATTTTTTCTTAGTTTCGATAGGTTAATATTGTTGTTATAGCAAAATGATCGACCCAAGGCAATGCCAACTTTGATGGAGAAGGACTCAGGCTTTATACTAAACAAAGGCAAGCATCACGAAACGTGCTTTCTGTGGAGTTGGAATGAGGTTGGTTGAATTTTTAGGAAACCATGATTATGTTCTTACAATATTTCAGCTGGTTGCCAGAAACATTGATCGTCAAATGCGTGAAGAAGTGCAGAATAACCCGTCTACAAAGACACAAGAAGCACATGAAAAAGGACAATTGGAAGCGCTTAAGTTGGCAAAAGAAGCAGGACAAACGAGCAAAGAAAATGACTCAATCGCTGTTCTCTTCCGATCTTGGCATGAGGTGAGAAACAACTACTATCGCCGGCAAAAGATGGCTCGTCAAGGATCCATTTCAACCGCCAAAAATGTACATGAGTACTTATCGTGCGTTTGTAATTAGTTGCGATGAAAGGTTTGTAAACGGTTTGATAATAATACCTGCTTAAGTTTATTCTTTTGACATCCACATCCGACATCCGACCCAAAAAATTTTTGACATCCAACATCCACATCCACATCTGCCGGATGTGGATGTTTCGGATGTACACATCTACATCCGGATGTATCTTCCGGATGTTTTTAAAGCCCTGTCCTGCGCAGCGTCAACTCTTTGGGCTTTAAAATAGAGTATGAAATGAAAGACGACTTCTATGAGCTTATTCGGATGGTGATGGCTTTGCCGCTGCTGCCAAAGGACCAAATTATGACTGTGTGGTATGAAGAGCTAAAAAGAAGAGATTGAAGGTTTGGGTGGAAAATCAATGTGCGACTACTTTGAAAAAGTTTGGCTTAAGAAGACGGCTACAAAATGGAACTTTTATCGGATCAAGCATAGGACGACAAATGTATGTAAGTCTTATAACTCACTTTTGAAGAGGTAAATTTTAATGAAATTCGGTTGGTTTAGAATGAGTTTTTGCGACACCCGGGCTTTACATTGCTTTACCAATTTCTTCACAAACTTCAATACCAGCAAAGTGTGCGCACGTTGCAACTCGGATTTGGTGCTAAAGCTCGGCCAGTAAACACAAAATATGCAAAAACGAACGAGAGGCTTTATAACTTATGGACGGTTTATGAGGTAAATAATTTTTTTGAGCATAATTAGATTTTTCATCGTTTAGCAAGAAACAAGAAGCGCAAAGCATGACGCAAGTATTCTGCCGACAACATTCACGTTCCTCAAAGCCGCCAGTCACCTCCTAGCAAAGACTGAGAAGAAAGAAAACAAGGCCAGACAAATACAGAAAATTAAACGATTGAGAAAGATTGTGGAAAATGCCGAAAAGAAGAAATCAAAGAAAAGCCAGAAGCTAGATGAGGTTGCTGCACCGTCTCATCAAGCCAACCCACGGGAAGTTAATGATCCGCAGTCGTTTTTGACCGTGATTGGAAACCGACACTGTTTTTATGGGGTTGCCTTTTGGAATTTGAGTTAGGTTTAGTTTATAGAAAAAATTTCAGATCTGTGGCTCTGATAATCTATCGGGATGAGAGGCAGCAAGCACGTGTGCGACAAGAATTGATGGACTATTTCAGCATCAATTGCAAGAAGAAGTGGACAAGGTGGATTTGCCCTGCAGACGAAGTGGAAGACTACATACAGCTTCGCCGAACTACACCTGACTAAACATTTTGCTCGAAGGAACACTGGGGGAGATCACAAGAATTGATTCTGGCCGCCCGTCTGTATCAACGCAATTTTGTCCTCTTCCAGCCGCAAGAGAAGTGGAAGTCCATTAACTTTTCAGCGGAATACGAAGGAGTAAAAGTTTGAAAAAATTTATTCGAAGATCGCAAAAATTTGCTTTTAGATCCATACTCCATTAGTGGCCAATCTACAAGACTCAATCATCCGCTACAAGAGTGATCACTTTGACGTTGTCAGACAAGAAATGAAAGAATAGAATGTTTCAGTTTTTAACCTCTTTGTTATTGATATTATGGTTGTTATTGTGTTTGCTTGAATTAGTATGTTATGGTTAACGGAATAAAGTTTTTTGATCTTATACAGTTCTTTTGATACTATACGAAAAAACAAATGAAGGCTACAGCAACTTCATTCGTTCCGCAAATTTTAGAAGAAAAAAACACTGGCCACCGCTTTTATTTTTGTGCCGGCATCTTCATGCCGGTTCTAGTGCAGAATCGGGTGCTCCCAAAAAAATCAACAGGGGGGACCGAGGCAAAAAACATGGAAAATCAACAGGGGGACCAAGGCATTTTGGGAGCATGCTTATCACCGAGAAAAAACAATGAAATCCTCAAGGCACCACTGTACAAATTGATTATCCACACTAAATAATAAAATTATGACGAGTTTGAAATGGCGCCACATAAAAAATTTGAAATTCGGGAAAAAAGGGGCCAAACGCCTTATCTTTTTTAAGGCGTTTGGCCCGTTTTTCCGAAATGGGAAAAAGGGACCAAAAGGCTACGCACCATTAAATTGACTGAAGTTCGAAAAATCCCATTTTCTAGTCAAAATACCCCCATCTCATCCCCACCCTAAAGTTTGTCCTGCTTTAAACCTATTATCCATATTCGGGGCACCATTTGCTAATTTGGCGTTGAGATGCGTGCACACACATGCCAACGGCTCTGAATTGGGCTGATTTTTCAGCAATTTGCTAATATTCGTCCAAAAGTGCTGATGCATTAATGTCTAAATGCAATTTGCTTTAAATTTTTTCAAGATTGTTTTATTTCCAGCTGTGGCCAACTTCATGCCAATCCAAACTGCGCTAAAAACCAAATACAGAAAAGAAAAAATTGAGCTGCTTTAGTGTGTTTGAAAGAAATGTGTTTTTTGCAATAAAATTTTTATTTTTTGGAATTTGTTTTTTTAGAAATTTTTTATTTTGGAAAACCTGTATTAGGTACATTTTGTAATTATTGTGGAGACGCTGCATAAGAGGAAATATTTCAATAGGTTACACTGCCTTGTTGTGTATGAAATTTGCCGTCTTTTTGGAACTTCTTTCGTTTAACATCCCTCCCCCTGTTTTTTAGAAAGCGACCCAAAAACACGTCCTAAACGACTTTTTTGGCTCTATACTACTATAAAAGGGCTGCACCGGATCTCCGATATCTGGCTCTTTTTGACATCCGATATCCGATCCGATATATTTTTTCATATCCGGTGTAGTCCTGCTATATAAGAAACATTTGTAATCAGTTTCTAATAAAAATTAAAATTTTTCTTGGAAGGTTTTGACTTCAATTCCAAGGTAGGCCATTTCAAGGTAGATGGCTTTTTTAGGGTTTTTCGACCACATTTGTGTTTTCAGGCTTAGGCAAGGGTAGGACAGCGTATGTCAGGTCGAACTTAAATGTGTTTTTCAAGGTTTAAAAAAGTAGAAAAAATAATTTCCTACTAAAATACGCTGGCCTACCCTTGCCTAAGCCTAAATTAGGCCTAAATGTGATAAATAATTAAAAATATAGTCGAAAATACTCTGAAAAAGTCATCTACAAGGTGACACAAAATTATTGCACCATTTTTGAAAAATTTGCATAGCAATCTCCTTGCCCCATCGATTTTTCCAGAAAAAACGATCAACGTGGTTAAGCTACCTGGGAGCAGTGTTGTAAATCGCACCAGGCCCCGCACCGGCCGGTGCGGAAAATCTCAGATTTACAACACTGCCTGGGAGCTGCCTAGAAGAAAAACAAAAAGATTCAATGAACAATGCAGCCACTTTTCATAAAAAACAATGATAAAAAATGAAATGCGACCACAAATTCTACTTAAAAATTAGAAATAGAGTTTTTCAAAAAATGGGGCAGTATTTTGTGTTACGCTGTACTTCTGAGGACCTGAAGTCAAATTTTGCATGCAGCCATTATTTTTAAGAGAACTTTTTCAAGCAAATCGGTCATGCTAAACAATACTCCGGTCTCCGAAGTTTTGAACTGAGAGTTTGGCTCGCAAAGAAAAAATCCTGTTCACTAATTTAAGTCACTTTTTAAGTACCGTATTTCCTCTAACAGGCCGCCCCTCCCAATAAGCCGCCCCCTCTAACAAGCCGCCCCCTAGGGGATGATTGAAAAATAAGCCGCCCGCCTCTAATAAGCCGCCCCCCCCCTTACCTTCACCTTGTTCCCAGTTCACTTAGTTCCATGCTTTTTGAATGATCGATATTTTCATTTGTTTGTTTGTAAGCACAGCATTTTCTGTTATCGCTTTCTCGTAAATACAGCATTTTCGGTCATCTCTTTGTCATAAACCCAGCGCCGATTTTCGAAAAACGTGGCTTAAATTTTTGCGGCGCTATTGGTTGAAAAACAAGCCGCCCCCCAATAAGCCGCCCCTAGAGGGTGATTGAAAAATAAGCCGCCCGGGCGGCCTATTAGAGGAAATACGGTATTTTTTTTTTGCCGTGGAAAAATCGTCATTCTGAAAAAACCCACCAAATAGAAAGGTTCAGCACAAAATTATATACCAAAGTTACAAACAGTAATTTTAGTGCTAATTTTAGTTTTTAGCAGTCCAGGCAACTTCTTAATCAAAATCTTATTTGAATTGCCGGTAGTTAATATTCTAAATAAATATCCGCTTCCTTGCCTTGTCGCTGGCACTGCTTTGTAATGCTTTTTCAGTATGATTGGTCAAGGCACTGATGGGTATCTTCAGACACAGTTTTTTTCTGGCCTAATTATTGGCAAAATATGATGGTTTTGCAACTTTAGCTATTTCAAGGCCATTTAAACCAAAATATTGTGATAAAAATTGTTTATTTTAGAGTGTTCCCAATCACAAACTCACCCTCTTACTGCAGAAATGAAAAATAAAAGCGTGCATAAAATAAATATTCTGTTTGCTTCATACTCCAATTCTCAAATGAAGTACAAAATTTCACGGAAAGAGCTAGTTCAACATGTCAAAGATCAACTTCTGTGCACTCTTGGCTCAATGAGGTTGAACAAATTTAATTTTACATTCTTGTTTTTGATAAGGTCGTGTAAGCGTTAAGCAATATAATTAACATCGAAATCCTGTCGAAATCTTGAGCCAGACCAGCTTTTTTGAAAAATGGTTTGCAGATTCGTATTTTCCATGAAATTGTGCATCAGAACCAGCCGGAATCCCAATCAGCCGTTCCCGTATTAAAGGGGCATGGTCACCTGTTCAAAATTTGTCTCATGATCAGGAAAAAAAGGTCAAGAAAATCTTTTGAATTGGCGCGTACGAAATTTGAACAGGTGAGCATGCCCCTTTAAAAAGGGGGGGGGCATTCATATTTGCATCGCCTAGGTCACAGGTTCGACTACCACACCTTATTTGTCTAACTGTATTTTTAGCAACTTCACTGACTTTTATGTCCAAAAACTCTCGAGCAATCGATTGCAACTATTTCCAGCACTGCTTTACTGTCACCAACTGCCTTAATTTTGCGATTTAAAGCAAATGACCAGACCGGAAACAAGCCAAAATGATGCGTACTTAGTTTTATATCATCTGAACCTCTACACATATTTTATTTCCGTAAAAAAATTTTATTTCCGCAGAACAGATAAATTTATCTGAACCGATAAATTTATCTATTATATAAAATACCAATCGATTTTATCTGATAGATAAAATTTTATCTGTCAGATGAAATATTATCGGTCAGATAAAATATTATTTTTTTGTATACCGTATTTCCTCTAATAAGCGCCCTTCCCGAAATTTCTTAAATTCATTCTCCGCCTTTTATACCAGGTTTTTGGTTTTGAACTCAACATGCGTTATATACCAAAATGTAGCGCAGATTCCCAGCTACATTTTGGTATATATATATATGTTGCGTTCAAAAACAAAACTTGATATAAAAGGCCGAGAATGAATTGAAGAAATTCTAGACTTTGGGAAGAGCGCTTTTTAGAGGAAATACGATATTCATCAGAAAAATAAGAAATGGGTTTCATTATGATAAATATTTTAGAACAATTAATTGCTGGGTTTGAAAATCGAAATTTCGACTACACAACTTACGATTTGAAACCCATCGGTTAATTAATAATTAACCGATAATTAATAATTAACCGATGGGTTTCAAATCGTAAATTGTGTAGTTAAAATTTCGATTTTCAAACCCAGCAATTAATTGAGTGCCAATTCTCATTTGTCAAAAATTTTGCAACCCATACATAAATATGGTCTGTTACGCATAACGCCCATGAACTTATAGACCAACCCAAAAGCTGAAATGAAATCCCAGAGTCTTGGTTACATTTTGGTACATGAAACATTTGACTCGTAGGAAAAAGTCAGAAAATTTCAAAGCAACCAGTCATAGAAAAACCCCCAAACGATCGATTTTTGTAAATTTATCCTATCTTAGCTTGGATACAAGCTCCAGCATGTGTGAAATCCTACGCTGATGATCTTTTTGGATAGTCATTTTGACACCAAACTTGTAAATAAAAGTAGAAAAAAATGTGCGGCCAGTGGTAGTCGAACTTGTGACTTAGGCGATGCAAATATGAATGTCAAACCACCGACCCCCACATACCTGGGACAAATCATAACTCGAATTAAGTCAACTTTATTTTTTATATGGTAAGCCACTCAACAAAACTATATTGATATACCATCTTTTGGGTCTTTAGGTGCCACTCAGAAGGGTTTACCTAGGCCCTCATAGTAAAAAGTCGATTTTCGGTCAAAATTTTTTTAAAAATAGTCGGCCGCATTTTAAAAACACCTCTCCTGCACGTTAAAAGTGATAAATCATTAAAAAGAGGACCCAACATAACCCAGTTTAGCCATTTCTACAACTTTATTTTTGACCAATTTTATATAAGAACATTTTTAAAAATTTGAACCATGTACAGGGTGGCCCATTATAAACTCCCGAGTTTATTTTTCCATAACTTTTTTATTTTTCCACGTCTCGGCCAGATCTTTTTTTTAAAGAAAGAGGAGACTTTAGCAAATCGAATGGTACCAAACATCTATTGTTATCTGTTTGCCACTTTTAATAATTTCGGCTGCTTAAAAATTTCCCCTTTTCGGATGCTTTATACACCAGAAAAAAGCGCAGTGCCGAGCTTGAAATTTCCATAACATTCTTTAATCGATTTTTCGTCTGGCGCTTTAAAATAGCAATTAATAGCTTTGTACTGTCGGCGATATCTTTTTTGGAAGCTTGCGACGCTTTTCCCCTCTTCAATCAACCATTGAGTTGCATGAACCACTGCGCTTTTTGTTCTGGTGTATAAGGCACCGAAAAGGAGAAATGTTTAAACGGCCGAAATTATCGAAAGTAGCGAACATAAAACAAAGAATGTTTAAGACTATTCAATTTGCTAAAGTCTCCTTCGTATTTAAAAAAAGATCTCGCCGAGACGTTGAAAAATAAAAAAGTTATGGCAAAAATAAACTGGGGAGTTTCTAATGGGCCACCCGGTAGAAGTCCTGCAAATGTGCCAATAAAATTTTGATATTTCTCCCTTTTAAAAATTCCTAAAATTTAGTGTCGGCGTAACACTGCCTATTTTGATGGGACTTTACAGGTAGCTGAAATTTTCGGAAGATTATTTTTTTGCTTACTGTACCCACTTGTAAATCTTATCTAATTCGTTCAGGGACGACACTGATGAAGAGATAATCGAGCTGTCACAAATTTTGGGTTTCCCGTCGCTGGAGGCCATGCTTCAGTCAGAGGAGTTTGAGGACGTGGTCGCTTGCGACTTCACTGAAAATGCTCTGGGCGGGGGTGTGGGAAGGGCGGAAAAAGTGTTTTGCTACAGGGTATTGCTCTTAATTCTTACTAAAATTAAAAAATTGTATTGATGCTTGTTTTTGTTATATGGTCTGACAATAAAATGGATTTTAGAGGAGGATTTGTAGGTGTTTGACTCACTAATATATTGCATATTTGTTTCGATGGCTGTTTTGTCATAAAGTTGGTGAATATTTTGGTTTTTAGGTTGTCCCGACAGAGCGAATTTCCCATATCACTAAAAACATTTGTGACGCGGCTTTTGAAAAAGACCGGCTAGCCATGCAACGTGACTACAAAGAGAGAAGCCAGCTGGGCAACCCACTTTTCAATGCTAAAATTGTAGAGGTTAGTTTTAGGGAAAATTGAAAACAGGATTAGATATTAGGTCTTATCTGCTATCAGGTTGTTCAAAAAGTTCCTTTTAGCCCATAATTTTAGACTATTTCAGGCTCCCACCCGACTTCTGCTACTGAAGAAATAGTTGGTGTTACATCATTTTTGTAGCAAAATTCATAAGCTACAATATGCAATATAAAAGCTCAGCATAGACTGTCTCCTACTGTAGTAAAAAGCAAAAGTTTCCACAAAGTCAGCAAATTTACAAAAGTAAAAGAGTTTACAAAAGTAAATGATGTAACACAAACTACGTCTCCAGTAGCAGAAGTTGGGGGCGAGGCATAAATAGTCGAAAATTATGGGCTAAAAGGAACTTTTTGAACAACCTGATAACACCTGTCAAGATCCAGAACTCAGTATTTTTCAATTTTACTCAGAATTTGGCGATTCAAGTCGTATCTTATCAACTGTTAAGCCGATAAAAATCTGTCAGCGGATTTAAATTTCCGATTAAATTCGGCGTGGGTAAATTAGATTAGGACTTTTCCTCGCTAAAAGCTAAGTTTTTAAGCGATTTTCAAAAAATTAGAATTAGTATCTGGCACAAGTCGGTGTAAAAAAACATTTTACCGGTCAAATATATGAAAGTTTTGAATTCCGAACCAGATGATTTCTTTAGAGGGGCATACTAACCTGTTAAAAAACTTTCACCCCTCCCATTCAAAATTTTTGCCTAATCATTAAACTTCTGTACGGATTTTTCAACTTGTTTTGAATTGTATGATGTTTACTCTTACAAAACAAGGCCTAGTCGACTCTCGATATAGTGACACCCCCTGGGACCGACTCTTAGGTGTCACTATACCGAGAGTGTCCATGTATCGATATAATTTTATTCACCAAAAACATAACATTCAACAACAAGTTAATGAACATCAAAGAAATCAGTTAATTGGCTTTGTTATTCAACTTTCTTTCGCTCTTGGAAGAAGACTTCATCCAAAGCGTCGATGTGACTGAGAATGGCAGGCTCGGCGCTGTTTTTCTCCACAAGCCGACGGGCGACATTGAAGGCGGCTTGTGCTTCTTGACGGGTGATGACTCAATCCTCTTCGACTTCCATTTGCTCACTGTCGCAGGCGTCGCTGGGTTCTTCCTCCACTTTCTTCAAGAGTGAGCGCACCATCTGCAATGTAGAGCATAAAGAAAGAACAAACCCGAAAATCCCAAACCTGTGATTATTTCCGAATCCACGCCGATGAAGTCCTGCATGACCGCTTGTTCGTTGATTCCGCCGCGCAGCTGCAATTCACCGTTCAATAAATTGACTGCGAAAAGTGAGATGTAGTTTTTACAGTAAAAAAATGCGCGCTTATTTATAAAATTTGACCGAAATTCGAATGTGTCACTATATCGAGAGTTGATTTATGGTCAGTGTTCAAGCTCAAGTTATCACTATATCGAGATTTTCACTATATCGAGTGTCACTATATCGGGAGTGAACTTTGTTGAGTCTCTTTGTCGGCTAACCAATTTTCTTTCAAGGTGTCACTATATCGAGAGTCAACTGTAGTTTTATCAGAAACCAAGTTGATAAATCAGTACAGAAATGCAATAATTAAGAAAAACTTTTGAATTGGCGGGCACCAATTTTGAACGCACGGGCATGCCCCTTCAACGACTATTCATCCACATGTAGATAAGTTTTCGTGGACCTGGTTTCACGCATAAATTTTCGATTTTTTTAAACTTAAAAAGAGAAGTTTAAAAATTCACTAAAAATCGGTCTACTAACAAGTCTTTAATTCTCAACAATTTTGAGTGGCCAATAATTGCTTTGCAAAATGAATCAAAATCAGGGTGAAAATTATGAGTGCTCAAAATCAGGGTTGAGCTTGAGCTGGCGGTAGTTTCCACTGATACAATAACAAAATAATTTTCAGGGGAAGATCAAATTACTCACCTGTATCGCCAAATTGAATGGTGAGCATGAGCCAGTGTCCGTATTCGATCTACAGAAAGAATACTATGCCACCTACCAAGTGTTCCTCGACAAATCGGTAATTTAATTTTATCTCATCTTTCCTGCTCAAAAATTCACTTCATAATTTCTAAAAACAACAAATTATAAGTTGTTTACGCATTTAATTTTTCTTTATAGTGATATTTTTTCAGGAACTCCGTCGTTGTTTTGGCAAGAAGCACATTAAACAGATTTTCGACGTGTTCTGTTTCAATGACGTGGACGTTTCCACAGATGTGGAACGCAATGGCAGTTTGTACATCCAGATGAAAAGACCGTTTAAAGGTAAGAGTATTAAATTACCAAATATTTTCACGAAATACCTTATCAATAATGTCGGAAAAGCACTATAACTATTTTTTCTAGATATCATGGAAGAGTGCAAGCGAATCACTCAGGATGTGGCTTCTCATGCTCCTAATAACAACAGCTTCCATCAGTCTGGGTCGGACCCTTCCAATGGCGCTGAGGTGAATTAAATTTTTGCTTATTACAGTCGAGTCCGGATAACCCTGTAATTGGTGAAGGATTTTTCATTTTTTAAGTTCAGTGAAATCAGCACATCGTAAAGTTCGTTCCAGCCTAGGGTCTGACACTTTTTTACCTCCATATTCGATGTTTTCTGTCACTTCTCTTTAGACAGTCTGTTCCTAATGATTGCAAAGATTTCAATCTTGCCATTTTGCCACCAATAAAAACAAATCCCGATAACCCGGCGCTATTTTTAAAAAAGGCGCCGTGTTATTGGGATTTGGTTTTTTAATGGCTAAATTGCAGGATTTGTATAAAATGACCGGTAAAATCAAAATTCTTGAAATTTTTGGGACCAGACTGTCAAAACGAACGTTGGGAAAAAGTCGAAATGGGGGTCAAATAGTGTCAGACCCTTGGCGGGAACGAACTTGAGGGTATGCCGGATTATTGGGACTCGACTGTGTAATTTATAAAAATATGCTTTTTTTAAATTAAGTAATTTTGTTTAAAAAATTCAGAAGTACAAGCCGACACTGATTCCACTGAATTCAAAAAATGAAAACTTCTTCACCAATGACAGGGTTGGCAATTAGTCTCCTGTCTTCCAGCTAATTATTTCACTTTTAAGCTGCTGGCGAGAAAGTTTGGAGCCATGGATCAGCGCGACTCGTCCGCATCTGCCCAGTCTCCAGCCGACAGTGCTCCCAAGCTCCAGCTGAATCAAGGCTATTCTCGCTCTAGCACTTGCCCGTACGAAATACTTGATGATAAACCAAGCAGTCGAGAGGCTGAAATAATTCCAGGACTGAGCAATGGAAACAACTGGCCCGACACTGCTATGCAGCAACCTAAGGCTCGAATGGCTTATCCCAGTGGGTTGGTAGACAACAACAATCGGGTGAGCGAGTCCAGAGCTCCAGCGATTTTCGGTGAGGGCAACTCAACGGTGCTCAACAAGAATGAGTGGAGCTCCAATGTGACACCGCCCAAGAAGGTAATAAAGAGAATGTAAATTTTTCGAGAGACTACAATCTAAAAAATCAAATTTGTCTGATTTATAACGGCCATAACTTTTTCAAACTTCAAACTGGCCCACTTTGGAATTAATGCGGAATATTGATCCCGAAATTTAAATACAGTCTACTTCCGATTAACTGACACTTCCAGTAAACCGGTACTGTGAAAAAGCCTGATTTGGATGGCTGAAAATAAATTCGACAAAGCTTACTCCTGACAAACCAGCACTCTCGATGAACCGGCACCCAGGCTGATCCCCAGTGGTACCGGTTTATCGATATTAGATTTTAACTGAAAAAATCCCCAAGGTAATTTTTGGGGTTTATATTTCCGAAGCCAATAACAAATATTCAACGCTTTATCTAACGGACCGTTAAAAATTTCGTTTTCTAGCTAGGTCTGGCATCGTTTTACCCCAATTTTTTAAAAATATCTTCAATAATTATGATTTGTCAGCATAATCCGGAAAATTTCAAGGATTTCAAGGACCTTTTATTAAAAACACGTGTTTTTTGGCCATTTAGACTCGCAAGCCCCAAATACAGTCAAAAAAAGCAGTGTTGAAAATGGTGGTTTTTCGGATACTGACTAATAAAAGATGTCAAAAACTTTGAAAATTGTGGTGAAAGCTTGTTGGATCCAGCAAGCTTGTTGGATGCCGGGAAACCAAAAAGACTACAACGTAAGCCTGTGATCAGGACTCATCTTCAAATGGCTAAAACTTTGTTCACACTGGATAAACCGGATATCGTTTTGTAGGAAATATAGTGAAGATTATGAATCTGCAAAAAATCGTAAAAATCTCTTACTTTCGAAAGTTATGGCTTCTATAAGATAAAAACATTTTAGAACTATCATTTGAATTCACTGCAGTGCAAACTGTCAATTTTAAAATGCTGATTCACCAGTCTAGTCCCAAATATCTCAAGGATACTGATTTTGCCGATCGTTTCTCCAAAATCCTTTCAGGTTGCCGTAAAGACCCACGGGTCTCGGTTATCCGACACCCCTTTAAAAATCAGGTGTCGGATAACCGAGACCCGCGGGTCTTTACAGCAACCAGAAAGGATTTTGGAGAAACGATCGGCAAAATCAGAATCCCTGCGATATTTCGGACTAGACTGGCGAATCACATTTGGCAAAAGACTTCGAAAATAGAGCTAAAAAAAGTGTCGGACCCTAGGCGGGAACGAACTTGAGGGGGTGTCGAATAAACGAGACTCGACTGTAAAAAGGACTATGGGTCATAAATAACCCCCCCATAAATAACCCCCCATAAATAACCCCATAAATAACCCCCATAAATAACCCCCCATAAATAACCCCCCATAATAACCCCATAATAACCCCCATAATAACCCCCATAAATAACCCGGGTTATTTATGGGGGGTTATTTATGGGGGGTTATTTATGGGGTATTTATGGCGGTTCCATTTGTTACTATATATAGGTTTGAATCCACGTACGAATCAAATACTTTTCTTTACAAAAGTTTGGAATCTTCATAGTGGACGTACTTAGAGTATGTGCAAAAAAGTTCAGATCCACATATAACACGCTTTTTTTTAAAGGTATGTTGTATTATAGGATATATTGTTTTCCGAGTGTTTGGTCTCTAAGGTATGTGTGTGTGCGCATCTCAACTCCAAGCCTCCAAGCCCCCTACGCCCCCGGAGGGGAGGCTTGAGATGAATCCGAGCAACGCTCTTGATCAAAAAATGCATCTAGAGACTCTTTTTGCCCAGTCTCAG
Source organism: Ditylenchus weischeri (assembly GCA_029231635.1). Lineage (NCBI taxonomy): Eukaryota > Metazoa > Nematoda > Chromadorea > Rhabditida > Anguinidae > Ditylenchus > Ditylenchus weischeri. The sequence continues at coordinate 154,053 of JAMRYI010000218.1, forward strand.
TAAGAAAAACAAGGTAAAAAATCCCTCTCCAGGTGGTTTACTTTGGTCCCCCAAGGCAAAAAGTCAAATTTTGGTCAGAATTTTTTTTTTCCAAAAATGGCCTTCCGCACTCTAAAAACACGTTTTAAGTATGTTTTAATTGCTCACACATCAAAAAAACACGCTTTAAGCCAGTTTTGGGCTACGCGGTAGTGGCTTTTGTCTATTTAAAAAAAAATTAAGAAAATACAATTGAAATAGTTGGAAGGGTGACCGAACACCACGTAAATTATAAATTTAACTACAATATATCCTATACCTGCCTGCCTTCGGCAGGCACCCTAATTCAATAGAAAGCCCCTTTGGGGGTACATGGTCCGGGCCAAGGGCTGTCCCTTTATATAAATGTGAGAGCTCCAATGTGAGAGCCTATATAGTAACAAATGGAACCGCCATAAATACCCCATAAATAACCCCCCATAAATAACCCGGGTTATTTATGGGGGGGTTATTTATGGGGGGGGTTATTTATGGGTTTCTACGGTAAAAAGTTATGGCCGTTTTTCGTACTTTCGTGCCAAGACAAATAATAAAAAACTTACCATGTTCAAATAGTTCCAGCAAAAAAGATTATAAAAAAATTTTTAAAACAAATAACACCATCGAGTTCAGCACGAAATTCTGAGCCAGGAGTCCTAAAAGTCACATATCGGAGTCGGAGTGTTAAAAAAATCTTGTTTATTTCTAGGAATCCTTCAAATACACTTCGCGTGGACCTGGTCAGAATTATTTTAACAAAAACAGTTATTTCAAATAAGCTTTTCAGGACAATTCACGGACAACGAATCATCAGATGACGAGCATATGGCTGCCAACCATCTCATCAAAAGTCATGCAAGTGGCATGGAGGACAGAGCCGAAATTCCATCTAGCAGTACCACTTTTCTAATTTTCGGAGATTGTTAAATTACATAAAAAAATGTTTTAGACGGTTGGGACTCCGGCTCCAAGTCTCAGTGGCAAGACCAATCCTCAGGTTCCAAGTCTCAATGGCCCGACCAATCTTCACGCTCCAACGCTAGGATAGAAGGTCTTGTGGAGATCACTGACGATGTAAGTTTTTGCCGAATGAAAATTCTAAACCTTATTTGGAAGGCATAAGAATGTATCCGATAGCTATTTTGCGATTGTTGAGATACTCCATTTCGAAAAAAATAAATTGTTGTTAACAATGAAGAAAACTTGGTTTTTATGCTTTATTTTCTGAACGCCGTATCTCAGCACTCTTACATTCAAAACTTATTCTATAAAATGGGTTTTGTAGCTCTTGAACTGCGCTACAACATAAGTCTGACATGATGTTAGAAATTTTCTACACTCAATAAAGTTTTTGACCGGCTTAAAGTGAGGCAAATGCATGTGAACTCCTGAAAATAACCTGCAAGTGTTTAAAATCCTGGCGTTTCCATAAATTTACAAATAGATTTTATATATAACTTGAGATATTAAAAGCGCTGCAAAAACTACTTTTTCAAATTCAAAAAATTGTTAATACAGTCAACCTTCGATTTAACGTCACCAGTAGGGACCGGCTCTAAGATGATAAAATCGAAGGTTTACTTTGACTGAATTTTAGTCACGGCTGACCAAACTGGCCCATCGTTGGATGACGTTAAACCGAGGGTGACGTTAAATCGAGGGTTGACTGTACAGTCGAACCTGGATAACCCGACACCCCCTTTAGGTTCATTCCCGTCTTGGGTCAGACACTTTTTTTCCTCCATTTTTGAAATTTGTTGCCAAATGTGATTCGTGGGTCATTTTTAAAATATCGCAGGGATTTTGATTTTGCCGGTTGTTTTTCCAAAATATCTTATTTTTGCCATAGCCGCGAACCTCGATAACCCGACACCTGATTTTCAAAAAGGGGTGTCCCGTTATCGAGGTCCGCGGGTCTTTATGGCGAAAAAAAAAGATTTTGGAAAAACGACCGGCAAAATCAGAATCCCTGCGATATTTCGGACTAGACTGGCGAATCATATTTGGCAAAAGATTTCAAAAATGGAGGATAAAAAGTGTCGGACCTAAGGTGGGAACGAACTTAAGGGGGTGTCGGGTTATCCAGGTTCGACTGTAGGATAAAAAGTTATGGTCATTTGAAAATTTGTGTAAATACTTTCCAGATGACTCAATAGTAACCATTCCTGCGGGGTGTAATAATTATGTATCCAGCTCTAAGTCTAGCCATATGTAATTATGGATCACTAATAATGCATATCATTTAAAAAAGTAAACTTATTTGTTAATTTTTCGCGGTCGCTAATTAGGAAATACGGTAGGTATTTCGTAATTGTATAAAAATAAACTGGGTCAAATTGACCCAGTTTTGCAGGATGAAGGTTAAAATTGTATTACAGTCATCTGTGGATATAACGTCACCCTTTTATAAGGTCAGACCAGGGTTGCTGCATGGAAAGCTTTCTGGACTGTACAGTTAACTGTACAGTCAACTGTACAGTCAACTGTACAGTCAACTGTACAGTCAACTGTACAGTTGACTGTACAGTGAACTTTATGCTACCACCTGTACAATCCCTTGTTATTTCTGTCCGATTTCTCACCGCCAACCGGAAAGTTTTCCGGAAAACTTTCCGGCTAACTTTGGCTAAAGAAAAGCAACCCTAGGTCAGACCATAGACGGTGTCCAAAGGTGACGTTATAACCAAAGTCTACTTTACAGTCATTTTAGTGGGTCTGACCAAGAATTAAAAAAAATTTAATAATTTTTAAAACCGTGTGGAGTTATAAAACTGATCAATAGGGACCAAGTCATTTTGCAAAATTAGCCTAATTAAATTAAAATTTCAGTCTCCACCCTCAGCAGCCGCATACACTCGTGTTCATGCAGAGAAATACATGAAGAAGGCGGCTGACTACCAAGCCGAGTCTAAGGCCAGATTCATGGCTGAAAAATTGGCCGAGAAACAGAAGAAGAAATACGAATCGGACAAGACTCGCCTCAACCAGCAACTTCAAAGCCAGGGGTACCCGTCCAATGGGGGTGGTGCTAGTCAGTCTAGATTCACTAGTTTCTCCATGACTGAGAGCACATCTGAGTACAATAAGCCTCGACTGATCAATGGTGCTGGAGAAAGCTTCGTCTACCAGCAGACCAACCACAACAATAATGCAGGATTTGCTGGTCGCGAGGGCACCAAAAAAGATTCTTGGGAGTAAGTTCTTATTTACTGAAACTTTATGAGAGATATTAAAACTTTTGTAGGTGTGCGGACAATAATAGGTAAGTTTTTAGTAAAAATTTATATTTTTAAAGTTTCAAGTTCACCGTATTTATCCGTGGGGGATAATTTTTCAACCTCTTCAAATTTGAAAAATTTAGATTTGGGATTTTAAAATTTCGTCAATTTTTCAAGCAATTTTTCAATAGGACACTGAGTATTATCTATCTAATATCTAATAAAAATTACCGTAAATGCTCTACTTATCCGCTACCCCTAGACTCTGTATCTAGAAGAATGCACATAAAAGATGTGAGATCAAGTTTGAAAAATAGAAAAAAAGATAGAAAATATACAGTTTCATTTAAAAAAATGGCAAAATCAAAAAAATTCAAGAAAAGTTGACCACAAATTATTTTGCAAAATTGTAAGCCATTGTCTAATAGGCAGAGGCTTGGAGGATGGGGGTGGATAGAGACTGAGGGATAATTAGAGTGAATATGGTATTTACATGGCCCGTAGATTTCAAAAAACAAAGAAAATTAATAAATTTAACACTCAGAAGACGGCTGATTTTTAGACCCCCCCCCGTACAAAAGTTATTTGTGTTTGTCCACTCAATCGATAGAGAAAAATCTCAGCTACAAAACGGTGTAAAAACATCTGAGATAAAAAACAAAATATATGAAAAAATTTATCTAATTTATGCTGAAAAAATTAAAATATTCCAAACTAACAATTTTTTAAACTTAAAATTCCACTACTAAAAGAGGGGGAGGAGAAAAATGGGCCATTTAAAAATGGGCCAATGCAAATTGGGCCACATTTCTGAGCAATTTATTCAGGAAAACAGATCCAGCAGCTGACTCTTAACTATGGCAATGGAGTCGGATTACCTCGTATTGAATTTCTCGTATCCATCGCTGCTCATTTGGAAAAGTACCAATGAAATTGTTAAAAATCTGTTTGCTTAATACCGTTGTGTGTGGGACAAGGCGTGTATTGACTTTTTTCAACCTATGTCTGTAAAGGGGGCGTTCATTAGAGAGATACGGAAATAGTAACTAGTGTTGACCAGGAAAAAAACCCCAACAAAAAATTCATCCCTCTGTATTGAAAGCGAATTGCATTTTCTCAAATGGTTACAGTCTAAAATTTCGTATAGTGCCTTCGCGATATAACGCCACCAAAAGTCGGTCACAAGAGGTGGCTTTATATAGAATGTAGTACAAGGAATGAAGTAAAAAGCATCAAAATTTGAAAAAGCACTCAAGTTTAGGAAAAAGGTGAAAGTCTGGTGAAAAAACATTGCCTTGGTACCCGTGTTGCTTGACTCAAAAATGTGGCCCAGTTTGCATTGGCCCAATTTGAAATGGCCCATTTTTCTCCTCCCCTAAAAGAGTCTTTTGCAAAAATAAGACCAATTATTTAAAAAAAAATATATATAATTAATTATAATAATTAATTAAATAGGTCTGACCAGCCAAACAGAATACAGCTAAACGAGACTCCGGAGCAGCCAATGCCCGTTTTTGGGCAGGTCAAGCGAGCTCCACAAATAGCTGTTGCACAGCCGATTAACGACTTCGGGGACAAAAGCAGCAGCAACAACCAAAGGTATGCAGTCAGTAATGGAGTGCCCAGCTACAAGAACCCCCAGGTATACCTGTTATGCCTTTTTCAACCCAATGCAAGCCAAAACAACTTAAGGCTGGTCAAGTTCCCAACGAAGTGCGCATTTTGGCTGGCTACATATCCTGCATCTTGATGACTCGCCGGTCAATCTCGGTTTGATTTTACTCCATTTTGGAGTTTTTTCGTTTTTACCTAAAGGCTAAAATTCATTTCTCCCGTCAAAAGGTTTAAAAACCCCGTAAAATTAGTAATTTTACCCTGTCAAATCTTTTCAAAATTTTTGTCTCTCATATATTTATTCAAGGGGGGGGGGTGCACATCCAATAGCGAATATTTTGAACATGACAGCTGAAATGAAAGCCCAGAATCTTAGCTACATTTCAGTATGACCGCCTTCACACTTCGGCGAAACACATGTGCCGAAACAATCATAAATGGATTTAATTAAAATTGTTTTATTGTCTTTTCTGAAAAAAAATTATACTCAAAATGACCGCTAGATTATAGCGGTCATTTTGGTAATAAAAAATTTACAAAAGGATTGTAAAAGTTGGATGTGCAACTCAATTTAAATGGTGTTTCGGGTGTGCTTCTCCATACCCAGAAAAGACAATAAAAACAATTTTAATTAAATCCATGGCCCCATTGACCTATCCGGGGCTATTTTTCCCTTTGGTCCCCCCTTTGGTTTTTTTTGAAAATTTTGATGTGAAATTTGTGAACATTGTGAACACAAATTGAGCCTAGGTCTAACCCTGGAGACATTTTGGAAATATTTCACATCAAAATTTTCAAAAAAAACCAAAGGGGGGACCAAAGGGAAAAATGGGCCCGGATAGGTCAACAGTGCCAAATCCATTTATGATTGTTTTTGCTTTTGCTTTTTTTGTAATTTTAATTTACATGGTCATTTACAACCTTATACTCAAAATTTAGCTCTGCTTCTTGGCGTCATTTTCAGTATATGGTTGTAAATGATCATGCAAATTAAAATTGCAAAAAAAAAACTTCAGTTCCAACAATCCTACCCCTCAATAGTACTCTTTGTTTCTTAGTCAAACCTTCGCAAGTTACGTATCTTTCTGAAGTGATTTCGGTGCAGGAAATTCTCTATCTGGTTTCCCATGAAGTTCTGACTTTAGAAAGTCACTAAACGCGTTGAGAAATGAAAAAATGTGCAGAGGTTGAGACAATATGAAGCTAAGTACGCATCATTTTGGCTGGTTTCCTTTCATTTTGATGGTCATTTGCATGAAATCCCAAAATTAGGGCATTTGCTGACAGTAAAGCAGTGCTGTAAATGATTGCAATCGATTGCTCGATCGTTTTTGGCTGAACCTGAGAGTTTAAAATATTCGCTATTGGATATGCACCCCTCCCCCCCTTTAAAGGACCATTGCCATTGATGACAATGGCAATTTCAAATTTTTGGTATTTTTTTCCGGATATTTTTACAGATATTTTTTTCCGAAATATTGAAAATGTTTTTCGAATTATTTGTGTCTGCATCTAAATTTTTTTCCACACATTGAACCATCGATTAGTCGAGTCCATGGTGAGGAAATTAATCAAAATTGATAAAATGGGCAGGAGTAGTGTGGGCCAAATCACTTTGGGACAATTCAATTTGGGGCAAAATCAAATTGCGCCAAGATCATTTCCAAAATTCGGCAAATATTTACCGAATATTGCAATTTTATTTTGGCCCAAAAAGAATTGTCCCAAAGTGATTTGGCCCACACTACTCCTACCCGATAATAAAATCAACTAAAAAGAGCTTTGGCAATCCGTTTTGAAAAATTATCAAAATCGCATCGAAATGTTTGATGTGATTTTGGTGCAATGTTGATTTTTTTATGGTCCACCATTTTTTAAGTGATTTGACTGTATATCTTCTATTAAAACTGCGTTGATTGGTCTATCTCGACTGGTGGAGGCACTTTATGGTCAAATTTAGCAAAAGGATAGGTGGTGGAAGGAAAACGCGCTTGTTTTGCTGATCGTTCTTGATTTTTATCACGTCATCGTTCTTTTTTGGCTCATTTCACTTTGTTTTTCAGCTAATATACACAATTTTTAAAGGCTTATTTTCCAATTTTTTCCAGGTAAATGTCACAAACGGTGGTGAGAAGATCTCAGAATGAATGTCGTGGATGTCCAACAATTGTGGGATGCGCGCATCAATTGGATTAGTCTTTCTTTTTTAGCTTTTGAAGGCTTTCTTCAGTATTTTCCATTAATGATTTTGGGTCCGCTGGTCAGGTAAGTTTTCCTTTTTCACACAAATCGCACTGCAACTGCATACAGCTTGGCAAGATCGTGAACGAACGTGATGTCAAGTCAGAGTTTTCTCGTCTATGTGTCAACTATAGACTTTGTCAGGCTGTATGTGGTCGAAGTGTCACTCTCTATGTGCCTTCGTGCTCAAGACCCAAGACAGTATGGCTAGGCCTTTGTAACATAACTGTCGAGCACGTTAACTTCAAGAGGATGCCTATGGAGAGTGGTTATAAGCCATATACTTTTTTACCAAAATCGCCTGCTGTATTTATATTATCCATTTTAGAGACACTTCGACCACATTCAGCCTGACAAAGTCTATAGTTGACACATAGATGAGAAAATTCAGACTTGACATTACATTCGTTCACGATCTTGCCAAGCTGCATGCAGTTGCAATGCGATTTGTGTGAAAAGGTAAAACTTACCTGACCAGCGAACCTAAAATCACAAATAGAAGATACTGCAAAGAGCCTCTAAAAGCCGAAAAAGAGGCTGGAACTTCGGATTTCGGCTGACCACTGGCTTTGCCGTTACCGACGAGAACTACTAGCTTGTTCTAGGGGTGCTTCAGAATAGATTTGCCTGTCAGGGCACTGTTGTTGACTCCCCCAAGCTCAGTTCATCACATTGCCTACGGCCACGAAATCTCCCCACTCTCTGCGGAATACAGCAAAAGCCATTGACCGGATATGCAAGCAGCTGTCTGAAATGGGACAAGATGAGAATAATAGTCTGATCACGATGACTATAAAATCCAAATTAACAAAAATTGTTTTTACTGAACTAGTCAAACAAGAGCATGCAGGTGGAGTAAAATGGAGCACACAGCAATGGAGGAATGGCATTCAACAATGTACGGCTATTCGAGAAGAAGTACACAGAAATAGAAAGAAATAGAAAACAAAGAATAGATTGAAAAACTCGAAATTGCTGTTGTCATCAACGGCGATGGTCCTTTAAGCTTTTTGTTTTAATTTTTTCTATCATTTAGCCCTGGATCTCAACTTTTAAACGAACTATAAACTTATCTACTGAAATTTCCAAATTTTTCTCCATACAAAGACTTTTTTATAACTTCTTTAAATTTAACCTTTTGAAATGAGAAATCTAATGAACTACAGCCTTTATCTAAATAAGTTTTAGGTGAGTCAATTGGAAGACCTGATCTTTTCGATCTACGGCAAGAGACTGCATCCAGGTCAAGGCGAATTTACGGAAGAGAGTTGGCCGGCCTTTGTTAACAAGTACTGCAGCAAAAATGTGCAGGTGGTTAGCATGGCTTCCAATGTAATTTTCAAATTTAATTTTGATATGTTTTGTAAAATATCTGTCCCTTTTAGCCGATCTTGTTGTGGAAAGAGGAAGCTGGAGACGAGATGCGAAAAGCAATGACTCAGATCGGCTTACAATGTGATGGTGCTAACTCGAGTGCTCCAGTATACTCAAACGGATTTTAAGTAGCTGTGTGCTGGCTGCCGTCCAGAAGTGCCATATGTTGACGAGGTGGAAATTACTTCACTTTTTTTAAGTTACCTTTACATCCTTGTTGCAAAAAAATCTAGTTCACTAACATTTTTAACTATTTTTCTTGTCTGCGTCTAATATTACATAAAAATGAAATTTTTGAAGTTTCGATCCAAAACACAAATAAAATTAATACAGATCAAGAGCTACAAAACCCTTTTTACAGAATCGTTTTTGCATGTACGTGTATTGGCATATAGTAAGCCTGGCGGTATGATGATTCACAAAAATGCATCTTCACAAACTCACATTTTCACAAAAGTGCATTTTCACAAACTGTATCTTCACAAACTGCATTTTCAGAATCTCAATTTTCACAAAACTGCTTTTTTGCAAACTGCAATTTCACATACTGCATTTTCAAAAACTCGTAACTTCACTAATCTTTTTTTTACAAGCTGCTTTTAACACAAACTGCGTTTTAAAGAAGTCGTTAGTCCGAAAAAGCCTCATTTGTATATAGTCTTCATGAATTCAGGCTATTTATATATAGTCATTTGCTTCTTTTTATTAACTTCATGATTTCAGGCTGGCTAAAAAATGAACCGCTTATTTCCGAATGATTTAACCGACTCAAGTGGAGATGAAGACCAGGTGGAGGACTTGCTTGATCCAGTACAAGCCGTGAAATTCAAGGCGCGCTACCTGCAGAAATCAATCGAGTTCAGCAAGACGTCAGAGACGAAGAAGCAGTCGTTCAAGTCGTCCCGATGTTTGGAAATTTCATGCGCCGATGGACCCATTCATTTTCTATGATACTGGACCTGGGGCGAGACGAACAATTGGCATGAGCTCCCGCTACAATCTAGAGGTCAGTTTTTCAGGCTGCGCGTAATAAAGATAGAAGTAACTATTTAGCGAATGGCGTCCGCTGAAGTCTGGGCAGTGGATGGGACGTTCCGAAGATGCCCTGCTGGTGGATGGAAACAAATATGATCGATTCATTACCAAGTGAGAAGAGACTTCATCTGCGGTGCAAGCTTTTACATGATAGATCAGGATTCTCCTGCCTACATTTCTTCTTTTGATGCCACCAAGCAAGCTGTCCAAGATGTTGTGCCAATCTATGTCGATCCTCATAAAGATCAATGTTTGTAAATTGCATAAGTTATGAACACCTAATGAACAGTTTATCACTATGATGTTAAAAAAAGCCAGGTTGTGAAAAAATAGCTTTTTAAACTAAAGACTTATGAAAAAGCAATTTCGCGAACTTGGGAATTAAGACAAAAGATCATAAAATCACATGTTTTGGTACTACAAAATGTAAAAATGCAGTTTGTGAAAATACAGTTTTGTGAAAATGCAGTTTGTGAAAATGCAGATTTGTGAAAATGCGGATTTTTGGAAATGCAGTTTGTGAAAATACAGTTTTAAGAAAATGCCAGTTTGTGAAATAGTGAGTTTTTGAAAATGTATTTTTGTGGAAATGTGAGTTTGTGAAGATGCATTTTTGTGAACCGCCGTAAGCCTCCATACAAATTTTTTTACCATCGAGCTTAATTAGGGGTTAAATGGCATATTTTGACAAGGGCATTTTGGCTGTGAAATTTCGCCCTAAAAGATCTAAAAAGCCTAAAAAACAAGCCGTTTGGTTGAAACAATGACATATTCTGCGAAATCGAGCTGAAAAATTGTCGGACCCTAGACGGGAACGAACTTGAGGTTGGTACGTTACATCACAGTTTCATTGTATATAAAGGACCATACTTGTGAATGACAATGAGAATTTGGCAAATTCAAATGCGCGCGGAATACTTCTTTGAACTTTTTTGAGTTATTTCTAGGGTTGGGATATTTTCCGGAAAATATTTTTTTGAGGAAATTTTCCAGAAATTTTCCTAAAAACGGAAAATATCTATTTTGTAAGAAATACTTCCGAAATATTTTTAATACTTAATATTTAAAATCTAAAGACAGCTTGGCGTAAAATACTTGCAAAATCAAAATTTTGACACCGGATTCAGGTTCAGAATGATTCATTTACCTGACATACTGCTTTTTTTAAGTAGAAAGTCACTGTCAAATGTAGAATCCCTTTCAAGACAACAAACATTCAAAGATTGAATTTTTTCAAAATTTTTCCAAGTTTAAATGTTTGTTGTCTTGAAAGGGATTTGAAAATTGTTAGTGACCTCCAAATTCAAGTAAATCAACCATGCTGAACCTGAATCCGGTGTTAAAATTTTGCTTTTTTTTGCTTGGACATCTAAACAAAACAAAGGTAAAAGATATTTTCCAATTTTTCTTTGACCGGAAAATATCTTAATATTTTCCAGAAAATTTCCATCACCCAACCCTAGTTATTTCGGCCGACTCAAACGAGTACAGTGAGAGACGAAAGAGTGTGTCCCGCGTACATTTGAATTTGCCGAATTCTCATTGTCATCAACAAGTATAGTCCTTTAAAAACCGTTTTGTAGAGTATAAGTTTTGTAGCTCTTGATGCGGAAAAAAGACAAATTAGAATCAAAAATATATCGCATATTCTCTGTCTGCCCACTCTCTAATAGTTATCCAGCCCAGGGACTTTATGTCTCAGCCTAGAGCAAACATTTCGTAATCTGTTTTTTTGCGTTTTCTTAATCACCATGAGATCTTTTGATACCACTTTCTTCATTTTGGTTGAGCACCCAAAAATTTCAAATCGACCCAAATTTTTTCGGACTTTTCAGGGGTTGAAAAATAATTACCCATGGGTAATAAATAGAGAATATACGGTATGTCCTTTTTTCGATTCGACAAAAATTACACTGAAAAAATTTCTTAATTTTACTGATTTGAGTATATACTCCGATTGATTGGCACAACATAGTCATAATAAGCAGAACTATTTTCTAAAAGTTTGGCTAATTTCTCTTGAATCTCTGTAAAAGTTGGCCTGCTTTCCACATTCACATTCCAACACTCAATCGTAATTTCGTATCTAAAAACATTTTTATTGGATGACAAATTTTACTACTCGTTTATAGTAGAGATTGAATAGGGACAGGATGTCCTGACATGTCCCGTCTGACTGAATTTTGTGACTAACTCCCGTACGAAACAGCTTGGCATTTCAAAGAAAATTGTTCGGTTACAACTTTTCCTGCCACAAAGTTCGAAAAAGGAAGGTGTTATGGATTTGTCCTAGAAGGGTAATATTCCTTTCTAGTAATAAAATTTTCATTTTTTTTCAGTTTATCCTTTTCTTTCTATCTTGTACAGAAACTTTCAAACAATCTTGTAGCCCTAAATCTCAGCTGTTCAACAAGATATCTCTAACAAGTAGGCAAAATATCTCGTTGTAAGTAAAATATCATGAAGAATTAGAAATTTTGGGGTTTGAAGAGAATAACTTGGTCGAAAAAAGTTACTTCGTCCCAAATCCTTATTTTTTTAAATCTTTTAGAGGAGCTTGAAGGCTTGTCAGAAAGCTCAGATTCAGAGCTCCACGTTCAAATGTCAACCAGAAAAGATACTAGTATGCAAATTGAATTTTGGTATAAGAAAGGAGTATTTTGACACTAGAAAAGAATATTTTGGTACCAGAAAAAAAGTACCATCCCTCCTCGGAAATTTCTCTCAAAATAATATGCTGTCTGACTCTATCGAAATGAACCAAAAAGTTTCAAGTATAAATAAACTAACACTTCTTGTGTACAATGTGTTGGTTTTGCCAGTCTCTTGCCTTTCCCAAAAAATCCGAGCAACTGAGAATTGGATTGATTCACATATGGTAGCTCCCCTAGTGAAAATAGCTCAAACAACAACACAGCCAATGACCATCTAAAGTAGTGCAAAAATTAATTTTTTTTATTAAAATTTAAGGCGTACACATCTGATTTGCTGGAATACTCATAAGTCTTGAGGGTTTCAATAGATGACCAGCGAAGAGGCAGTCGTCAACCAGCATCCATAGTGTAAATTAGGTTTTCTGCTAATCGACACATTCCAAAATCTCCAATCTAAAAAAAGTTTGAACATTTTTTACGCATTAGACTAATTATGACTTAAAGGGGCATACCCACGCTAATAAATGGTGGTGCCCGAAAATTCAAAATTTTTTTCCTAATCATTGAACCTCTGTACGGATTTTTCAACTTGGTTTCTAACAAAACCATACATACAATTAAATTCTAGGCCTTGTTTTGATAGAAACCAAGTTGAAAAATCGGTACAGAAGTTCAATGATTAGGAAAAAAGTTTGAATTCCCAGGCACCACCTCTTATTAGCGTGGGCATGCTCCTTTAAAGAGGTAGGTCATACGAATGCCCCTTCAAAGGACCATTGCCGGGGTTCGCCCATTTCGCGCCCTAGGACAAATGGCGCCCGATCTGAGGTTACAGGTTTAAATCCTGGTGGTAGCAGAAACTTTTTTTCTTGTATAGCAGCCACAAAAGGACCTTACGGGTCGTAAGCCTCAGGGTTGGTATGGTAACCACTTGGTACCTTCCTTAATGTTTCTGAGTTCAATTTTCTATGCGAAATGGGCGGGCATGAAATGGGTGGGGCACCTATTGTCCTAGGGCGCGAAATGGCTCGGACGCGAAATGTCTTATACCCCCATTGCCGTCTACGACAATGATTGTCCCCCCCCCCAATTCAAAAAAATTTCGCTCATAAATCATTGAACTTCTGTACCGATTTTTCAACTTGGTTTCTATCAAAGCGAGGCCTAGAATTTAATTTTAGGTATGGTTTTGTCAGAGACCAAGTTAAAAAATCCGCACAGAGGTTCAATGATAAGGAAAAAAATTTTGAATTGGCAGGGGACAATTTAGAACGCTTGACCATGGTCCTTTAAGACCAGGGCTCCCAGACGACCTTATTTATCAGGTTTGTCCTTATTTTGGATTTTAAATCTTATTTTTTCTAGAATTTTACGTCAAAATCTTATTTTTCAGCAAGAAAAAAGCAATATGCACTGGATAAAATAGCATATTTCACTAAAATACCCTAAAATGTCCTTTTTTCGAGCAAATGTTTTTATTTTGAAAATTTTGATCTAGGAGCCTTGCTTAAGTCCTTAGCAAGTCTTTATAGGTTTTAGATTTTTTTCCCAACTTACTGTGTGCTAAACGGTTCCTCTCTTCGAGCTGGATCTAGAAACTCGATGGTGTTGCCATTTAAACGTACATGTGGCGCTAAAATTCCAAGCATTTCAAACGCTTATAACTTTTTTGCGGAATTAAAACTTCGACAAACAATCTTTTGCAAAAAATTTTTGTTTTACGAAAATAAACATTTTATCTGATATATAAAGTCAAAAACACGGTTTTTGCCTGGTCCCCTATGTGGTTTCGATCCTGGTCTGTGGATGGCCTCTAGATGGAAAAGGCGCAAACCTCACGGAGACCTTCGAAAAATCGTGTTTTTTGACATTATCTGCCAAAAAAAATTTACTTTTCTTAAGACGATTGCAATATTAAGATGACTGTCAAAAAGTTATGAGCGTTTGAAATGCTGGGAATTTCTCGCGCCACCCTGTACTCTTTTTCAGGATTTGGGTGTACTGTGTATTGAATGTTGCGAGTTTAAATGGCAAAACTATAGTGCTTCTCAGCAAAAAATCGTTGCAATTTCCTGACTAGACTGAGAATCCAAATTTGCACAATACTTTAAAAGTAAGGCTCTATTGAAATATATAGCTTAACACATTCACCTTGCAAATATTAGCCTCATCCAGCAGCACATTTCTGGCTGCAACATCTCTGTGAATTAAGCTTTTGGAGTGCAAATACCAATATGTGTCATAACTCTTCGCGTTTTTTTTCAAATTTTTAGTCAGAATCGATTTTTTTCTTTTTCGCATATTTCTTCATTTCTTTCATAAAAAATCATTTCCAAATAACAGTGAAATCTTTTTTCAAGGCAACGCATAACATATTGCACAACAGCAACTATCATTCATCAAAATAATTTCCTTCGGCCTCAACAATTTTCTTCCATCTTTCCATCTTTATTGCGCGTCGAATAAAAAAAGAACGATAAAAAACAAGGACCGTAACATGGGGATGTTGACTCGCAAAGTTGGGTACTCAAAATCAGAAAATCTGAGAATTTGAATTGATTCGAATAAGATTGTTTATTGTCTCGCGAGGAATTCAAAAATTGACGGAGACTCTTAAAATTAAAGTTTCTATAGTAAATCGACCATGCTGAGCACGAATGCCGGCATCAGAATCACGGGTTCGCTCATGAAAAAAAAATTGGTCAAAAATCGGTCCAAAAAACAGTGGCTTTTTGGCAAAACCACAGAGGGACCAAGGCATGTTTTTCAGTGTCACAGGTTCAAATCCTGGTGGTAGCTGGTAGTACCATTATTGAGCGAACTGACTTTGCTGAGTTCATATCTGGCCTTAGAATTTCTAATTTCATCTAAAAAAAATTAAATTTTAAAAATTTTCAGAAAAATTTTTTATGTGGCGGAAAAAGAACACAGGTGGTCTACAAGACGTCCTCGGGTAGTTCACAGGTAGTTTATCGAGTAATTAATCGAGCGGAAACCAAAACGACCAGAATGTGGCCGTACTATGTACATGTAGAAGTTGGGACTGGTGCGCCATCGGCGCAGCGTGTAAGTCTAGTTTAAAACCCTAAAAAATAGATTTCACTTCTCTTTGTTTATTACAAAAACGCTGCGCCTATAGGTTACCAATTCACATTTTGCCAACGTCTTCTTTTTACCAGTGACTCTTTTTACCAATGGTATCTTTTTACCATTATCTTCTTTTTACCAAGAGATTCTTTTTACCAAGAACTCTTTCTGCTAATGTATTTTTTACCGCTATTATAATTTTGCCTAAGAGTTTAGTTCATTTTCACTGTATACCGTATTTTCCCAATATAACGGCCGGCCGTTTATGTTGTTTATTGCTTTAAACATTTTGTTATGCTCATCGTTTCTGATTTATTTTTTCTTGATCAGTTTTATGAATAAATTATTATACTATATACCATTTTAAAGAAGAATATTTACTCTACAAATTGGTTAATTTGTTTTACAACACTTATATTGGTGGTCACGGCACTGAACCTATGTTTGCACATCAACTGTGGAATGTGTATGACCGTGTCCTTAACGGTCGCCCAAGATCAAACAACTTTAACGAGGCTAATAACAGCCGTTTAAAAAGACTTGTTAATGGTGTCACGCATCCTCCTATGTGGGAATTTATGATGAAGCTACGACTTTCCTACTTTTCTGACTTTGACAATGATTATTATGACTGGTTGACCAATAGGGGGAGGTAGAAGCCGGCATGCACACGCAATAGAACGCGATGAGAGAATCAAGGAACAAGTATTGCGCTTCCCAAGAGTTTTAGCTAGAACTATGACTCCAGAGGAATACTCACAAGGGATAGGTGTTGCAATAAAACCACACTAGTTTTTTATATTTTAGCTAATAAAAAATTGTATGAATAGTATCATGTATAGATAAACTAATAGTATCGATAAAAAAATCTATTAGCAGAAAGAGTTCTTGGTAAAAAGAATCTGTTGGTAAAAAGAAGATAATGGTAAAAAGATACCATTGGTAGAAAGAATCGCCGGTGAAAAGAAGATAGCGGTGAAAAGACGACGTTGGTAAAAAGAAGACGTTGGTAAAAAGAAGGCGTTGGTAAAAAGAAGACGTTGGCGAAATGTGAATTGGTAATCTAGAGGCGCACCACAAAAACAGGTAACTATTAGGTCATTGAGAAAATATTAAGACGCACTTAGATTTTGTCTTAATCAGGGTGGTATCCTCGAGCAAGTCAGATTTGGAAGAAAGACTGTTAGCGATGCAAAATATTCCAACTCTGGCCTCCTCAATGAGTTATCAAAGTTTGAAATTTGTATTATTAAAAAAAAAAAAGCAGACCCGTTTATCGTTACTTATCTTTATCACCCGTAAATAATCCAAGAATTGTTAATTAAAAATAGCATTTAACTGAGAAAATGAGGGTGTGTCCTTTTATTAGATGGTGAAAATAAAATGTGAAAAAGCATATTAGAACTTGTCTAATATGACATGAAAATTTTTCACTACTAAATGTAACAGAAAGCTATAAGCCTTTTGTCAGTCTAATATATTACGACCTCTGAATTCTAATTCAAATAAACAATAGAGGAATAAATTTTGATGGCATAGCAAGTTCAAAGAATTATTATGAACAAAAGGTACTTATTTAGTTGCCCCCAAAAAAGGTCATTTTTCGATTTTTTAACAGGTTTTTTGGACCCAAAATCAACTTTTATTGCAATAACGACGACAACCATAACCGAGATGCATATTATATGCAAACATATTGATCAGCAATTTGGGACCAGAGATGAAACATAATGTTTCCTGCGTACTTCTTCGTACTTCTTTCAAAGAGCAGTTCAAATAGGCGTCGAATGTTAAAATCTCTAAGATCATCCATTGCTAGGCTAAAAAGCTACTAATAAACTCACAAATAATATGAAAAAAATTCAAACAAACACAAAAAAATTCAGTACTCAAAATGACCTTTGGGGGCAACTAAATAAGTACCGAACAAAATTTAAATCTTTTATGGTAAATTTGACGATTGTACTAATCTAGAAAAATATTTTTCCTTTCAGTTAGACCTTTTGAAATTCATCCTAACCATTTAAATCCTCAGATCTTAGTCTCAAAATAATTTGAAACATAGGCAATTCTGTTTGTTTGATAAGGAACAGGTAAAAATTTAAGATAAATATTTAGAGAGACCCTCAAAGCAACTTGAATCGTCCCACCATAATCCGATTTTAATCTGTCATCACGTGTGGAATACATAGAGTAATGACTTCGCACCAAATTTTAACTTTTTATTGGTCTCTACTAACTTGCATGCTATGACTATATTTACAAGATCATTAATAGTCAGTGTTGGGAATTTTTAATTTTCTCGTCTTCGTCCTCGTCCTTCGTACCAAAAATTATCGGGCCTCGTACATAGTTGCACGGGCGCCGGCGCCGGTTCGGCGCCCAAAAGTAATTAAGGTCGGCGTCGCGCTCATTTTGAAAAAAAATGTTTTTTGCTATGAGTTTACATTTTGCGAAAATTCTTTAAAGGACCATGCCCGTGCGTTCTAAATTGTCCCCCCCCCCAATTCAAAAAATTTTCGCTCATAAATCATTAAACTTGTGTACGAATTTTTCAACTTGGTTTTTAACAAAAAAAGGCCTAGAATTTAATTTTTATATATG
The DNA here is from genome assembly GCA_029231635.1 of Ditylenchus weischeri. Lineage (NCBI taxonomy): Eukaryota > Metazoa > Nematoda > Chromadorea > Rhabditida > Anguinidae > Ditylenchus > Ditylenchus weischeri. The sequence continues at coordinate 171,898 of JAMRYI010000218.1, forward strand.
GTTTTGTTAGAAACCAAGTTGAAAAATCCGTACAGAAGTTCGGAAAATTTTTTTTGGAAAATTTTTTAAATTGGCGGGGGATAGTTATGGACGTAAACGGGCACGGTCCTTTAATGTTTAGCTTGAAATAAAGATTTTATTCACTTTTTGGACATTTTTTTAAGAATTTAGTCATTTCTAAACAAATTTTTACAAATTTAAAAAAAAAATAGAATTTTTATTGTCTGCTCCAACAGTGACGAAAACAAAAGAAAAATTTTCATTTTTCCGTCATGGCCAGCTCTTCTCGAGAAGTGGTCCATTTTTACAGATTGTGCCTTTTAACGATTTACCTGCTATTACACGCTAGGTAAAAAAACTTGGTTAAAACGGAAAAAGGCCAGCGTTTGGGGAAAAAGTGCCCGCTTTTTTCGTCTTAGTCAAAAAGCCGATAAAGTGCCCGCTTTTTTCGTCTTAGTCAAAAAGCCGAAAAAGTGCCCGCTTTTTTTTTAAAGTGTCCGCTTTCTGCGAAACTCATCTATAACAAGGACTGAGTCGGCATATTTTGGCCACCGTATAATATACCATCCATTTACTGCAAAATGCTGCGGTTTCAGCTTCAAGAATTACGCTTCATATAAAGAAGAATGAATATAACAGGGTATATCCAAAAGCGGGCACTTTTCACTAAAAGCGGGTACTTTTTCCCCAAACGCGGGCATTTTCACTTATCGTTCAAAAAACATAGCAAAGGTAATCTTAGAACGTTTGTAAAATTGAGCGCCAAACTTTTGATTTGAATCATTATGCTTGTGGAATTGCTTGCCCTTTCGTTTTTACCGCATTGTATAAAACATAATGAAGTTCTTTTGTTTTATTTCCTTTCATTTGTAGAAAAAAGAAATGGGACGCTTTGGAAAATGCTCGATTTGCACAGTTGGTTTTAAAATAACGGATGTGGCCTGCCTTCCCTGCGGTCATACATTTCATTACCCATGTATTAACCGATGGATCGATGTAAGTACTAGAAAATTTTGTAGTAATACAATTAATTAGTCTTCACTTGTATTCAGTCCTCCAAAACGTGTCCAATTTGTAGAAAAAAGAGCGTTGAGCGCGATGTCAGAACGTTGTTTTTCGATGAAGCTGAAGCTCTGACCCAAGCCTCTCCATCTTTCTCAGATGCCAATGATGCGGTTTAATTTTTTCTTGCCTAACTTCTGATGTTCAAGCATTCTAATTTTTTAGTTGGAAGAATTGACTATTCAATATGAAACCGAAAAGGATGAGCGAAAGAAGCTGCAGAGCGTGGTTGATGGACTTCAGAATGAGGCTAAGGAACTTCGAGTGAAAGTAGGTTTGATCTATTAAGTGAAACGACAACTGCTGGCCAGACTAGCCGCTGACTATTTATTTTAAGTAATGCTAATTGGTGTGTAATTGGTGTTCTCTCAGTTCTAAATTTTATAACTTAGTCGCAGGAGACAGTGCATGCTAAGATACACTCGAAGGTGTGTACCAAACTAGCAAAAACTGGAAATAAATGAAAAATGTTCGGTATCTGGAGACCGGCACTTATTTTGGGTGGCAGTTGACCTATCTTCGAGTTGTTCACGATACTACCATTTCAATTTTTAGCTAAAACAAGAGAAGAAGAAGGCGGACACAGTGAGCTTGAAGGAGGAGAGGATTAGGAACTTGGAAAACATGCTTACGGGTGAAGACCATTTGCGGCGTGAGCTCAACACGTGCAAAGCTAGACTCAAAGCTGCAGACTTGTAGGTTTTGCTTTTCTTAAGTAGCCTTGCTACTTCTTCAAATTTTCTTGTTTTAGTTTCACATTCTTGTGCGGCCGAAAAGGTGAAAGTGATCCAAAAGCCATTGACCGATATGTGGGCGCAAATGGTGATCCAGATCAGAACAAGTTTTTCGAACTTCTTCAGGGGTGAATTAGCATTTCATTTTTTCGTTTGAAAATATAAATCGATGTTAGCGACAAGTTAACAGTTGAAATTTAGTCAGTTGGAGAAGACTAGAAAACAGTTGGAGCGTTGTAAGAAAACCTATGAGGAAGAAGTCCATGCCCTAAAGAAGACCAATCGTGATCTAGAGAGCAAGTTGAAGAAGTACAAAGAGCTAACTATTCGCTTAGCTGAAGAATCCTCTCATCGTATGACTCGCAAGCGGGAGGCTCTTGAAGACTATTCTCCAGACTCCTCGCCGCTCAAAGATTTGACAAATATTGGGTAAGTGGTCACAATATTTTGGAGCCGTGAGTAAATAAGATTTCTCCTTTTATAGGTCTAATCCAACTTATTCGCGCATGGTAGACAAATCACTGGGTTTTTCATTTGCCGAAGAAAGTTTGAACCAAAGTGAGCTTCTGTTGTCTGCAAGAAAGACAGTGACGGATGTCATAGATATCACAAGTGGCGATGAGGGAGAGAATGATGCGGATGTGCCGATTGCAAAGAGCTCGATTTTCAATCGCAATAGAAGTCATCCTTACTCGGTAAGCGAAGAAATATTTGTTTGAAAATGTAACCTAGCAATTTAACTGCTTTCTTCAACACAAGAATCTCAAAAAAAAAATTGTGTGAACTTGTGAAAAATCTCAAAAAATTCTGAGGCTTGCATCAACTCACTTACATTTTTCGCCTGAAATTATCCAAGCAAATTCAGTAGTTGATCTTTATTCATACCCTTATCTCAACTTTTCATCACTCACAGATTTTTAAAATTCTTTCAAAACCGATGATATTTTTGTACTTTTCATCACTCAAAGATTTTTAAAATTCTTTCAAAACTGATGATATTTTTGTACTTTTTTCAAAAATGAGAGTTCAGAAAGGCACCGTGTTGGTTTGCTTTTATATCTACTACTTACCTTCATTGTTGTTTAGGTGAAATCTGGCAAAGGAGATGTGTCTCGGTCCCGTCCTAGTGTTGGTAGTAAGCAGTCTGAGCTGTTTAGGTACAATTATATTGCTGCTTAATTGCTTGTTCTAATAGTTAAAACCTTTTTTAAGCAATGCAATGCGAATTCTTACACAGGCCGAAGGTAAACACCAGGACTCACAAATTAATCGACCAAAAACATTTCCTTCTTAAATCGTCTATGTTCGCCGAGAATTTGTAACACTCTGCTATGTCTCAAATTTGATGATAAACTTGCTTTTAGGTTTTTTCTACCGTCATTGTATTTTGCGTAGGTTAGATACTGACTATTTTCATTAGATTCTAAAGTTATCTTGCGGTAAATATTTTTTCTGTAAATTTATATTCTCATATGCCCACGCATAATGTGCTTGTAGATTGTGCTGATTTTTTATGGTTTCCTCAGCTAAAGATTCTCAAATTTATTACTTTTTTGTCCATATTTTCATTGCAATAAATGTATAAAAAGATAAGGTACAGTCCATCCCCTCTATAGTGCCGATCCAAAAAGTGCATTTCCGCCTAGAGTCTGACATGTTTTTGACTCAAGATAAGTCTTATGCTAAATTTAATCCGCCAGTCTTTCAAAAATTGTCATAATGATTCTGATTTTATAAGTCGTTTCTGAAAACTACACCAGTTTTTTCAACAAGACCCGCGGTGCACTCTATAAAGCCACCCCATTTTGAAAAAAGGATGGCTTTATAGCGGAACTGGCAGAAGCATTGTCAATTTAAGAAACGAAAAGTAAAATCACAATCATTCCGATATTTTGGACACCAATTTCAAAAATTACGTATTTTTAGTTATATAAAAACCCTGCTATATTTTTCGATTAAAAATGACCTTTACATTATTCAAAAGAATTTTTTATTGACACTAGCCTTGTTAACACAACAAATTAAATCAAAATTTTTACATTTCAACAAAGTTTTCATCAACTGCTTCTCGGGCTGACCCTTCTACCAACATCTTCAAATTCGCTTTTCGCTTCTCGTGTTCAGGTTAGCGAATCTGTTTTCTTTAGTCTGAACCGACCAAATCAAGTGGTCGTCCACTTGGAGCAAAAAAATTTTTACCTTTTCAGTTTCCAAAACCTGTTTTCTAGACTATCTCGGGCATGCTGAAGATGGTTTGATAATAGTAAAATAAGGTTTTGTATGGTATCTCTATATAGTATTTGGGACGGGGAACGTCTGTCGCCAATTTGAGTACATGTTTGGTCACAAAGGAAAATTTTTTTTAGTGTAATATTTTTATTTGCGTGTTTATACTCATTCGAAAGCTCTTTTTATGGCGGAGGACCTTTCGCAATCACATTTGAAGATTGATGTGAAAAAAATTGAGATTTTGCCCCTTGAAAGTGAAAAGTGGTGGTTTTCATGGTTAATCTTATGAGTACCCATTTGGTCACAAGGAAAAACTTTTTTTAGTGTAATAATTTTATTTGCATGTTTATGCCCATTTGAAAACTCTTTCAATGGCGGAGGACCTTTCGCAAATAGATTTGAAGATTTTTGTGAAAAAATAGAGATTTTGCCCTTTCAAAGTGAAAAGTGGATTTATATTTGAATTTCAAAATACGATATAGGCGCCGATAGGCGCCCGCTGTCCTTTCAGCTTTTGAGTATTGGGAAATAATTGATTTCCCCAAAACTCGATTTTACCAATACTCAAAAATACCCTACAAAACGGCATTTTACCATCATCAAACCATCTTCAGCATGCCCGAGTTAGTCCAGAACACAGGTTTTGAAAACCGAAAAAGTAAAAAATTGAATTTTTTTTATCCAAGTGGGCGACCACTTGGTTTTGTTGGTACATGGGACATCCAGGAAGAGAAATGTTTGAATAACAAGTAAACTTTTCAAGACAAAAATATAAGAACATTTCGTGTCGTAAATTTTTGTGGATCAATTCACATGTGGATCAATTCGACGCTGCCCAAAATAAATCAATAAATTAACTATTCAATAAAAAGACAGAACAAAAAACAGTGAAGAAACAGCAGTATTGAATTCGAAGATTAGACATTTTGAAATTTGGCCCAAATGAGGTGGAGACCAAATGAGGGTGCTCAAACGAGATTTGCCGATATGAGTGGTAACGGTATTTTAAGATGCAAAAGCTAAATACTCCGTTGTGTTACGCGTGTTCGGACTAATCTATGTAACATAAAATCCGAGAGCGCCAATTTGCCCTATCTATATCGCAAACTCATAAAATTTTATTGGCAATTTACACAACACATCACAGCAGAGAATTGAGCTCATGCTCATCATAAATTCTTTGAAGTTCATTTGTACTCTTATCATATTGTTCTCTTAGGAATACAAGAACTTCTTCTAATCCCATCTTTTCGCGCGCTGAAACGAAAAACACCCGCTGATCTGGAAACATAGAGCGAATGACATCTATTTCGGCCTAAAGTTTTAGTACATTAAGAGAATTTACAGCAAAGATCACTTGGTCCTCTACTAAATCAATCTTGTTGACGACCAGCGCACAATCGAGTTTGGTAGATAGTCCAGGACTGTACAAGTCTATTTCTCGTTTTAGCGACTCAAGCTGTATGCAGTAATCTTTCAATGTGTAGTCTAAACGGAACCGACTGCAAATTTAGAAAAATTAATAAAACACACCTATGAAGTAAAGGACGCAGCTACACCTCGTGATATGCTTCAAGAAGTTGAAACCGAGACCTATGTTTTTATGTGCTCCCTCCACTAGACCGGGAATATCAGCGACTAAAGCATCCATGTTAGACAAACAATATTTCCAAATAAAGGAGGAATACATTACCTGCCAATTGTTGGAAATCATCATACTGAAATTTACTTTATGAAATGTACAATGACTACAGAATTTTTTTACTAACCTTGACCATCCCTACATGCGGATTTAATGTAGTAAATGGATAAGATGCAACTTTGGGTCTTGCTCGCGATATCTAGATTTTAGCAGGTTGAAAAACAAAACTACAAACAAGTGGTCTAACCGCTCTCAGGAATGTTCTCAAAATGAAATTTTAAGCATGAATGAGAAAAAAAACTAAAGAAACCTACGATTTTCCGGCGTTGGGGAATCCAACCAATCCTGCAGTCGCCATCACACGCATCTCCAACTCGTATTCTACCTTAATAAGAAATTCATTAAAAAAAATATTATTTAAAAAGTTACATCTTCTCCTTTGGCACCGAATTCAGCCTTTATAGGTTTTCGAATAGAGTTGGACAAGTAGAAGTTGTTGCCATGTCCTCCAGCGCCCCCTCTTGCTGCAATGAAGACATCATCATGTTTGACCAATTCGTGAATAACGCCCTCATCAGCTGTTCGCGCACCTATCCTTGGATGCTTTATTAATGTATTTAACGGCACCTAAATACTCACCAGACATTTTTCAAAATAAGCGCTTATCACAAATAATTCACTCACAGGGATGTAGAGATGTTCGCCACACGAACCTGAAAATCAATTTATTTATCTTATTAACACTCTGAAGACGGCTCATTTTCGACCCCCCTCTATTTTCTTGCCTTTTCAATAAAACTTGAATTTTTTTTACAGAAGTTGTACATATCAAAAAAGATCAAGATTGGCAAAAAAAAATTTTTTGGCTGGGAGGCTTCTACCAAAAAATCACTTTTTTGCCTTGGTCCCCCCTTACCTGCCAAAATTTTGGCTCAAAAACCACAGGGGGGCCAAGGCAATTTTTTCGAAATTTTTTTTGCTCAAAACACGTTTCTAAGGGCAAAATCACACGCTGAGCTCATTTCTGGCATTCTTTTATTAATCGTAATTTATTGGTCCTAAACAGAGAAAGAAAAGCAATGGTATTGTGTTCAATGCAGCGACTAGCAAATACTTGTTATTCCTGATTATTATAGTAATAAACGAATGCCAGAAATGAACTCAGCGCGTGATTTTGCGCCTAGAAACGTGTTTTGCGCAAAAAAATTTTTTCGAAAAAATTGCCTTGGTCCCCCTGTTGTTTGAGCCAAATTTAGGAGAGGGGACAATGCAAAAAGTGATTTTTGGTAGAAGCCTCCCAGCCAAAACTTTTTTTTTGCCAATCTTGATCCTTTTTGATATGTACACCTCTGTAAAAAATATTTTCAAGTTTTATTGAAAAGACAAGAAAATAGAGGTGGGTCGAAAATGAGCCGTCTTCAGAGTGTTAAAAAAAAAGAATCCGACCATGGCAACACATTTGAGCGCCTGGCGTTCCATTATTTCCTTTGATTATCTGCTTTACGCGAGAGAAATCAGTCACTTTCTTATCGGCTGAATTGCACAAATGAATTTCTATAGAAACATCAGAAAGGAACCCAAAGTGTCATACCTCGAAATATTATGTGACCGCCTAAAAAAATTTTATATTATGACATTCTCGTAAATGAGACCAAAAAATACCATTTCCGCCGTTGCCCCCATCTAAATAAGGAATATTTTAGTGGTAAATTTTATTTGAAAATTACCTGGTCCGCCAAAAGGTACATTTTTAAGCCTCATGAAAGAGATTATGCCATTGCCACCATCTCCTAAATAAGGAAATTTCATTTGAGTTTAGCAGAAAACGTGAAACGCACCGGCAACGCAACGGACTAGTCGGAAATCAACAAATGTTGCTGCCTCTTCTTCAGACTTTGATTTCGGTTTGTTGGGCAGCACCGGACGTTTGGTCAATAGACGAGATGATGATAATTGTTCAATTGACGAATTACTGGAAGATGCAAACGTAGAACACAAAAGGACGCTTTCAAATTGGAACTTTCGAAGCATAATTTTATTCAAAATGAGCCACATATCCACAGAGCTGCTTCTAAAATAGGTATTGTAATCAGAAATAGGCAGGACCCGTAGTAAATATGACATTTAGTCACTAATTATTTAGTCACTAATAAAAGTGGCTAATCGATAGTAAATAAAAAATTTAGCCATCTAATTAATTAGTGACTAAATATTTAGTCGACTAAATATTTAAACATTTATTCGGCTAAAAGTCTTATTATTTAGTCGTAGTAATTATATAAATTAGTAGCTAAATAATTAGTCACTAAATATTTGTAGGCTATAAAATTAGCAGCTAAATATTTAGCCGTAGTGAACAATGAATTTCCATAAATATGTCGTGACACCTTTATTCATTTCCACAACAATAGATACCACATATTCAGCCAATATATTCTCTCACAATTCTGTTTATATCTTGAATTCCAGTCATTTGACGGCCTTGGTGAAGCTCTTCCTCCGGTTGCTCATCTTCGAATTCCTCTTCATCCTCTGGCTCAGGCATCCGCAGCTCAATGGCAAGATTGTGTAGAACAGCGGTTGAGAGCACTACATCGATCACATTCTCCAATTTGAGCCTAACTTCGATATGCAGAATTTAGAATCTTCTTTTCCACTGACCGATTCTTTATTCCACCCCTACCCTTGTCTTCTTGTGCGCCTTATTGTATCTGTAACCATACAGTTGCAGTCATACAGTAGTAAATAAAAATCTTATAAACTTTTAGTGGGAAAAATTAGTCACTAAACAAAATATTTAGACTTTAACCTCAACTTTAGTTTTTATATTTACTATGAAAATTAGTCACTAAATAATTTAGTCGACTAAATATGTGGCCTTAACATATTTGCTACCAAAAAAACCAAATATTTAGTTACTAATAAAAAAGTAGACTTTAACCGTCGATATTTACTACGACCACTTTTTCGTTGATTTAGACTTTAGCTTAGAAGTCTGAATATTTAGTCACTAATTTTCATATTTACCGGGTCCAGATGTGAAAACAATGGACCCTGCTGTGATGAGCAAATATCATCTCATTGGTATCACTACCTTAGTAATACAGTCAACTCTCGTTAGTAGCAACTCTCGGGACCTATATTTGAATGCCGCTATAACGATAGAAGACCATACCAAATGAATCTTGGACGCAAATGCTAGTAATGATAAATTCTGTTAAATATTTTTGAAAGAATATAATTTAAAGGAATCTTGACAGGACGCATTAAAAATTGATTGCGAGTAAAAGTACACTACTATAACAGTTAACACTCGGCTTGTCACACGTAGTAATTGCCTCTACTGATACAGAATTTAATGCCCAGCACGACGTTGTTTTTAGTTTTTTCGTCCGCACCAACAACATCATCGCCAAAAAGGCATTTGAAAATTGCGAGCAAACAGCCGTCTCATGTCATCAATTTGTTTGCTTCTTTTGCATGGTTCTCACCTAAATTTTTGGTTCATCCAGGCAAATAATACAGTGAAACCTCGATAACAGGGCACCCCGATAACTGGGCACCCTCGATAATAGGGCACCCCAGGCCTGGTCCCGGCCACGGTTAACTAAAAATATAGTAAAACGCACCTCTATAATTGGGCACTCTATAACTGGGCACCCTCGATAGTGGGGCACCTTAAGATTAGTCCCGACTAAGAAGTCCGACCTCGATAACTGGGCACCATCGATAACTGCACAGCAAAATATCAGTTACGACAAAAAATTTACTTGGTTCGGGCATAAGCCTAACTTAAAATCACTGTTTTCTTGAAATGAAAAAAACACTGTCACTAATTTGTTTACAACTCGTTTTTTGTGGTTTTTGCCAATTTAAACTTAGTCTACTGTAGAGTACTGCCATGTATTTTTATTTTTTGTGAAAGGTAGAACGTAGGTACGTAGAAGAAAATATTGTTGATCCGTCCGTGCTTGATCTTTTCGACAGATGCGATGATGTGTTAATTTCCGTTCGAATGAAAAACAAAAAGCAAAGCATTATAACTGATTTCTTTTCCTCTAATGTTTGATTGTTCAATTGTTTTGATTTGGTTGATAAAATAAACAATTTATTGTTATAAAAAAAACTTGTAGAAAATTCTCGATAATTGGGCACCCACTGTGTTCCTGAAGTTCACTGGTACTCCATAAGAGGGCACCTCGATAACGGAGCACCCTCGATAACAGGGCACCCTACAGCCAGTCCCGTGGGGTGCCCTGTTATCGAGGTTTCACTGTATGTCGAAATGTTCGGCATACACAGGGCTTTGCAACGCGCACAAACATCAATGATACTATTTTCAAAAATGGGAAGAAATCGCAATTTATCCACCCAAGGCCAGGTTTTGGCGAAAACGTAGAGTGGCACTAAAATGGCTCTAATTTTTAAGGAAACGCATATTTTTAAAAAATTTTAATGCTATGTTGTAGCCCACTCACTGAGCTACAAAATGAGTGTAAACATGGACTATAACGTTCAGTACAACTCCCGGAAAAGTGCTGTTTACTGCAGTCAATCGATATTGTTTTAATTGCTTGATTGCATGATTTGATTTATTACTGAACAATATACAACCAGACATCGAAATACATACATATGATTGTCACATAAACTAATTTATCGGCAGGATGAACATCTTTTTTCATCTCTACTCAATTGGTGTGTCTTACAGAAATGTTTCGTGCAGTGATTGCACAGCCACCTTGTTCCCTTTCGGTAGACGTGGCAATATCCATTAGTGGTTGGCTTCTTGGTTGGTGGAATCCTTTCTTCATCGTTGATAACGTGGCACTTTGTACAAACCAGAAGCATAAGGGTGTGCTCTTCACATGCCGGTCTTTCACATTTGCTGCGAATGTGATCCCCTCTACCGACTTTGTTGCCAATGTTGCACCAATTTGATGTTGTTCCTCCATGGGACAAATGAGAATGAAAGTGAAGTGTTACCTGTCGTAGATGCTGGAAATATCTCTGAAGCCCTTATTCATCCGATATTGCGAAGTACTCCTTTCGGCTTTCTGATCACGCATCAGTTGGTCGGCCAGCTTATGGATAAATTCTCGTCTTGTTGAGCTTCCGCAAAACAGCACATACGCATTGGTTGCTCCTCCATCGACCAAGAAATTCATGAAGAGACGCAGCAGCCAGCAATTCGTAGGCGGCTTGTAAGCATAACGACCTGTCATTTCGTCGAAGATGTCCACAGCAAATTTTGTCTGATTGTAGTCGGTAATCATCTTCGGCTTTCTAGATCGGTGGATTTGCTCATTGTGGTGCAGCGTAGAATAGAGACAGACTTGTTTACTCTTCTTGGCTTGGAACTTTAGTAAGGTCTCTTGGTCTCGTGGACTTTTCCCATCTAAAGTAAAAATTGCTTATCAGTGGAGAAAAGAAAAGTTAACTTAGCTAAGCTTATTTGCAATGGTTCAGCATTGAAATCCTTGGGGTTGCCGCTCCGCCTCTTGCGAATTGTCCCCAGCAAATGAGTCTTGGCATCCCAAAGCTTCTTGCCTAACTTGCCTAGCCTAACTGACTACTTGTGAAGAAGTTGTCGGTGATAATTTTGCGTCCAGATTGAAGAAAACTTGCGAAAAGATTGAGTACAACCTGTAAAATAGTCTCATTGCAAGGGTATCATAAAACTAAAATTCTTACGGATTCTCCAAGATTGGTCTCGGTTTGAACATCTTGCTTGCCCAAGTAAACGTCGGCATTTGAGAGATACTGTGGCATTTGACAGATGTTCGTCGTGCCGATAAATTAGTTTATGTGACAATCATATGTATGTATTTCGATGTCTGGTTGTATATTGTTCAGTAATAAATCAAATCATGCAATCAAGCAATTAAAACAATATCGATTGACTGCAGTAAACAGCACTTTTCCGGGAGTTGTACTGAACGTTATAGTCCATGTTTACACTCATTTTGTAGCTCAGTGAGTGGGCTACAACATAGCATTAAAATTTTTTAAAAATATGCGTTTCCTTAAAAATTAGAGCCATTTTAGTGCCACTCTACGTTTTCGCCAAAACCTGGCCTTGGGTGGATAAATTGCGATTTCTTCCCATTTTTGAGAATAGTATCATTGATGTTTGTGCGCGTTGCAAAGCCCTGTGTATGCCGAACATTTCGACATATTATTTGCCTGGATGAACCAAAAATTTAGGTGAGAACCATGCAAAAGAAGCAAACAAATTGATGACATGAGACGGCTGTTTGCTCGCAATTTTCAAATGCCCTTTTGGCGATGATGTTGTTGGTGCGGACGGAAAACTAAAAACAACATCGTGCTGGGCATTAAATTCTGTATCAGTAGAGGCAATTACTACGCGTGACAAGCCGAGTGTTAAATTGGCAAATTAATCCTAGTACAGTCAAGTGCCACTACAACGCCACTCCTTGGGACCGCCATGAAATGGCATTACAGTGGGGGTGGCGTTATATTGGGGGTAAACTTTGTCGTGTTCCAAATTTGGGAAAAAATAGGTGGCTTTATACTGGGGTAGCGTTAAATTGGGGTGGAGTTATAGATGGACCCATGATGAGCAAATATTCAATGGTGATAATTCTAAGCATGCCTAGACATGGATCGAGAGATTTTTATGAAAAAGGTTTCCTAAAAAAATTTTTGAAGTTAAGCTTGCCAACTTATTTCTGGAAAAAACTCAAATGTCCAAACTTATTTCAAACTGAACTCTTATTTCTGATAACGGGAATTATCCGTAGTTAGAATTGTTTGAACTAGAGATGACGACGATCGATTAATCGCACCTGCGATTAATAGCAAATCGCACCAAAATTTTGGCAAAAATAATCGCATCGCATAATCGCATGCATGCTTTCAAAATAACCGCAAATCGCAATTTAAGAAATTGCACGATTAATCGCAAATTTTTCCATACTAAAAAATTTTACCAGCAAAATTAGTTTTAATGTAGTAATTCTGCCAATCAACTCTCTCCACTCTCGCTATATAGTGAGCTCTCGCTATAAAGTCCACTCCCGATTTAGTGTAGTTCGCAGTTGAGCTGAATCGAGTACACTAAATCGAGTTTGATGCTTCATTCATAAAAACGACGCTATCTAAAATCAACGGGATAAGAAATAACTGACAAAAGTAATCGAAGCAATTAATTTAGTTCCTCTGACCGTGGCAAATGCTCTGAATGAAGTTCACAAGTAAATCCGAAAATGACATCGTGCTACAATAATGACCGGTTTGAAGGAATTTTTGCGTGACTGATGACAATGACAAGTGTGAAAATTTAGAGTGAGTGACAAGTGAGTGACAATGACAAGTGTAAAAAATTTAGCGTGACTGACAATGACAATGACAAGTACCAAAAAAATTAGCGTGACAATGACTGACAAGCATTGTCAGTCATTGTCATTGTCAAATTTTTCGTTACAATTACTTGTCACGCAAACACTGGTAAACAGACAGAGGTAAGTCTTTAGTTTGTGATCATATGCAGAAAATTATGTGGTTTGCTGTCACAGGCAAAACGAAATTCTAATTAAGAGTGCAAGCAAAGTGTTCAACAAATTTCCGATGCTCTGGGCGAACAGAACCTTCAGAAGTATTGCATGTTTGATCACAATGGCAGACAAGGAACAAAGAACATTTTGCGGCGTTAGAACAATCCTGAGTAAAACAGCTTAAGATAAAAAACTATAACATCTCAATCAGCGATTATTGACGGCTGGTTTCTTAAAGTTATTTTTTTTTCATAGCATTTCTAAGCAGAGATTGTGTTGATAGCTAGAGCATTTGCAGTACTTTCCAATCCAAAAGGTAGCCAGCATTCTTTCACAATTTTGTCAAACTTGACAGCTGTTCCATCATCGTTGATTCTTTGGAAAAGACGGGTTCGTGGAGCAGCATCCTTTGGAGACTTAAGACCAAGCAGCAGAAGCAGGCAATGAATTCTTCTTCTTTCAGAGCACTGAACTTAAACAAGCGGAGTTGACCATTGAGACAGTTGACGAAGTGACGGAATGCTTCCCCATCATCTTTGACTAGGCACAGACACTCAAAGCGAGAGCGGGCGAAAATGTTTGAAAGACTACTGACCATTTCCTACAGTAAAATAGGTTGAAATCGGAACTTTGGGCATCACGTAAGGATGGTTGTTTTGAAGCTTATTTTTGATGTACTTCGGCTAACTTTTTTGTACAGCTCTACGTAATCGGCTACGGGGCATCTTTTAAGCATAAGCACTCAGCTGGAACACAATAAAAATAATATTTAACAGTCGCAATAATTAATGGAAGCATTTATAGGCACACCCTTTCAAACTTTAAATTTCCTTGTAGTTCAACTTAAACAAAACGCCGAGAATTCAATAGCAGGTTTTACGCGCTTTTTTAAATTGTTGTCTCTTTTATCACTCGAATATCAGATAATTATCTCAAGATTCAACAGATTTCCATTGAAAATTAGCAATACACAGAGTTACAAAAGTAAATTTATTCAGATTCACCTTCCAAAAGAATATTGAGGTCAAACAATACATTTCGCAAATAGGACTCTTCAAAAAGTTTCTTCAAAATAACTGGACGATTGTTGATCGATGCAAACCTTCTTTCATCGCTGTTAACTTTTCGGTGAAGAGATTCAATCGATTGCTCAGACAGAAGCCCCCAAAATTTGTGTAGTCCAACAAATTCGCCAAAATGAGAACAGAGTATGTGGCACTTAGGAGTCACGGAAACATCTGGAAAGTTTTCCTGAATAATCAAATTTTGTAAATAAGTCACTATGGAAAATATGGACGATCATACCCTAAGGCACAAGAAAAAGGTATGTGTCCATTCACCAAACATGGCAATTTGCAATAATTGCAATAATGCGCAAACTTCGTTGAGCAAACTTCGTCCCTATAGGGAAATTTCCAAAATTTGAAAAAAAATTGAATTTTTGGTCATGGCACGAAACTCCCTATTCGCGATTTTTACCGATTTGACGCGCCGTGATATAGTTCAGAGTTATCTCTTGTTTTAGTAAATCAAGCTGCTGAAAGGCAGTGGTCAAGTTGGTCTATTTTCGTATGCTTGGATATTCAGCTGACTTTGGAAAGGTGATTGTTTTTATTGATTTGATAGATCTCACTGGTCAGTTTAAGGTCACGGTTATTTGAGGGGTCATGTCGTTAGCATAAACTATTTCCATTTTCAAGCCCTAAAAAGGCAATAAATAACCCAAAAAATACTATGATACGATCTAATCGCTTCCAAAATTATAACTTATTACCAATTATTCACATAACAGTTTTTTAAGTGAGGAACGGATGGGGAAAAAACGCTGACACTTTTGAAAATTTTTGTCAAGGTCTTCCGCGCACCGTCTGAAATACAGTTTTTTGGTGTAAGCAAGGATGTTGAAATAACGGTTGTGAGACCGGTACCGAATCTTCTCATTCTGCCGAAACCCTAGGTCTAGCTCTCTTAGCATGAGATTAACGTTGCTCGCTGCACAGGGCTAACTCATTATGTGGTTGATTCCCATATGCTTATGCTCGCACTTGAAGCTGACCTTGTGACATAGGATTTCAACCGTGGGAAACGGTGAATTCGCCGACAGTAGATTCGCCGACAACTCTCAAATTTGTTTACTTTGATATTCATAATATTATGATTATCATATTATTATACTCAGAAACGTGTTCCAAAAAAGGTTTCTGAGAACCAAAGCATCGATTTCGACCCAAAGCGTCTCCTCGAGTCACCGTCCAAATTTTTGAGGTTACAGGCTCAAATCCTGGTGGTAGCAGACAGATTTTTTCTTGGATAACAGTCAAAAACTAGTTTTTTAAAGACCATTGGGCCTCAGGGTGACCTGAGGGTGGATAGGGAACCCCATGGTACCTCCTCTGAGTGGGTATCCACCCCGGTGGATATCCACCTTCAGAATCCGAAATTTCGGATTTAGCTGAAAGCATTTAAAAATCATTGTACCTCATCCAGAATCGTGTCTTGAACATGGTCTGATAATGCTAAAACAGCGATTTGACTTGTACGAACACCAGTTCTGGAGTAGTGTACCGTAGGGTATCCCAGGTGGTGCTCAGGTTTTTGTGCCTAGGTATCGGTACTCAGGTGGAAGCGCCTCAGATGTAAGTGCCTGGGTAGTAGTGCCCAATGCTCAGGTGTTTTAGGTGGATGGAGATATCGGCAGATAAATGGATACCTCTGGTGAATGGATACGCCGGCGGATATGTTAAAATAAGGAAGTTAACTGTATCGGTCCACTCAATCCATATCCGGGTTTAAGTAGTGATTATGAATGTTCACCTAAAACAACTTTTTTTCTTATAATTTTGCTTAATAAAAGCAATTTCGAGCATTAATTTAGATAATTTAAAGATGGTTTTATGTAGTAAACTGTCATTTTAGCGATTTTACGAAAACTCGCAAGATACCCTATACGAAGGCATTTTACTGCTAGAATTAGTTAAGAAAACAGGTTTTCAAACCTGAAAAACCTAAAGAAAAATTCACTGGTTAAACTCTTTTAGTGTTATCCCCTGAGTCTACCAAAGTGGTACCACCACCTAAGCAAAGCATAATAATATGATTATTATAGTATTGTGAATATCAGAGTAAAAAAATTTAAGAGTTGTCGGCGAATTTACCTGTCGGCGAAATCACCTGTCGGCGAATTCGTGTCGGTGAATTTACTATTGGCGAATTTACCTAGAGTCTTCAACCGTCCATCCTTGCTACACCATAATTCATACAAAAATATAACCAAACTCAATCGACAAGGAAAAAAAAATAAATAAAATATAACGGGTGTAACATAAGTTCGCATCGGATTTTTTAGATCGTTATCTTTTATCAATTTTGGGATCATATTTCTTATTTTTTAATACCATTTTGTAGACCTGAATCTCCTCTTTCGAATAGTATATCATTTGTTCAAAAAAATATCACAGATGACTGAACTACGCGCGGGAATTGTGAGTCTCTATCTGAGCTTGGAATTACGCATATGCCAGCTCAACGAATGATCTATGGCATCTTTGAAATGAAGGCTAGGAAAACAGCTCAAGATCCTTTGCTCAAAGACAGTGCCAAGGAAAAGCGTTTTGTTCGGTCGAGAAAATTGGTTCGCGACTATGTCGCTAATCACTACCGCAACATCCTCTTCACAGATGAGAAATGGTTCGACATCAAGCAAGCTCGAAATTCCCAGAATGGTAGATTTTTGGTAGATTTTAAGATGGCAATTATCCAACTTTCAGAATATGGAATACTTTCAGAATTCAGAACAGGATTGTTCTAAGCGCCGGCGCTACCTAAGCGCTGGCGCTTAGAAATTCAGCAAAGAATTTTAATTTCTTGTATTCTATGTACTCCAAATGCTTTAGCGTCATTATTTCTTGTAATATTTTTATTGAGTATAATGAGAACGGCAAGGACAACATCATGAAAAATGTGAATGCAGAGTGTTGGGTCAACTATGATGAAAAGCCCTTTCGGATTGATATCCCAAATGCAGAGCAAAGGCCATCAATAACTTCTGACAACATCGATGCACAGTTGGGAAGATACTTTGCTGAAATTTTTTCGACAAAAAACACTGACGCTATATCTTTCTGGTCCGAACGACAAAATGCGTATCCTTTACTTGCTCCTTTTGCGCTAGGATGGTTGTCCGTTCTATGTAGTTCAGGTTTGTTGTGTTTGTTACTTTTACATAATAAATGAATTCATAATTTTAGGAAGTGTGGAGAGATTGTTTTCGATGCTAACCGCTAATACATGGGGGTCTCGTGCTAATGCTGGTCATCAATTGCTCCGTTCAAAACTTCTTCTCAATTATAATCAACACTTTATCGAATGATCATGTTTTTCTTATAATAAAACATTGCCTTTTAAAAGCATTTTTTAAGCGCCGGCTCTCAAATAAGCACCGGCTCTCAAAAAGCGCCGGCTAGCCAGCGCTTAAACAATCCTGATTCAGAACCTCCTAAGCTCAAATTCATTGAACGCACTCAAAACTCGCAGCAAGTGATGGTGTGATGGCAAAACGTCTCCGTTTATGTATTGATGCCAATGGTGGTCATTTTCTGAGTGAAATAAACATGTGATATGTCATTCGAAAGACGAAGAACAGAGCTTTCAAATGATACTAATCTTTTAAACATATGATAGTAAATTTGGTAAAATATAACGATCTGAAAAACCGCCACGAACTTATGTTACACCTGTTAATACTGAATAAGTGAAGCTCAAAAAATATAAATCAAAGGTGTCCGCATTTTTTGCACCACGCTGTATTTGTATCATAAGCAAATTAAAAACAGAACCAAGAGAAGAAGAAAAGAACAGAAGAAAAGATTTTTGACGGAAACAGGATAAAGCCAAAAAACACTTTAATTCAAAAAAAATTGGCAGGAAAAGCGGAGGCCTAAATACTTTGCTAAGATGTCGTCGAAGAGCTATCAGATTTCGGAGTAGTGTGCTTTGATTCCAACAGCCGTGCTCAAGTCGAGCTATTCGTTATGTTGTCGCTTGTTTCCAATTGTTACTCTCAAGTCGGTGCTACCGGAGAATCCGGTCCCATTTTTGCCTTGGTCCCCCATGTTGTTGTTTTTTCCTTGGTCCCCCCTTTTCTTTTTGCCCTGCTTCCCTGTTATTGTTTTGGATTGTCTAAAACCTACCCTATCGCAAAAAAAAACAACAGAGGGGACCAAGGCAAAAGGAGACCAAGGAAAAAAACAACAGGGGGACCAAGGCAAAAGAGGGGACCAAGGAAAAAAAAACAACAGGGGGACCAAGGCAAAAAGAGGGGACCAAGGAAAAAAAACAACAGGGGGACCAAGGCAAAAATGGGACCGGACTCTCCGGTAGAACCCTCAAGTCAGTTTTCTGGTGGTGGAGGTCGTTGCAAAGCTATCTGAAGACATCAAGTCAATCATATCGACTGGGCAATCGACTCAATCATATCGAATCAGAGGGCGTAAAAAGCGAATAAGAGGGCGAAATTCAAATTTTTGAGAGAAAAAACTTTGAACATTTTTTGAGTAAAGAAGTTGTCCCGCGAATTCAAAAGGTTAACATTTTCACGGCCTTCAATTTCAATGGCCTTTCACAAATGATAGCCAGCACATCTCTCTTTCGGCTAAAACATCCATTTGAAAGATGTTAATGTTTGCATAATTGAAATAATATTTGCTCCTGCTTTCACTCAAATCTGCATGCCTCAAAGGGGAGATTAGTTTTGTCTTAATTTTAAGACACAAAATTTGATTTGAGAATATTTGACGAAACGTGTTTATTTAGTCAACAAACAGCTCTATTTGTGCTTTTACAAACTTTTACATTCTTTGATTATTTGCTTTCGGATTTCAGATTCAAACTTGAAGAATGAGTCGTCATCACATCCAGGATGGATCTCCAGACTCGCCTTCACTTTATGACTCCTCACACCGGATCTATAATGGTTTTCAAAGCAGTCCAAATACAAACTTTTTTCAGTCAGGTATTAAAATTTTGATAAATGTTTTGATTAGATAAGAAATTGAAATTAGTTTTGCATTGAAAGCACCATTGCTGTAGATGGCATTGAAAATTTCAAATTTAAAAATTTAATATTGTATATCTTGGACCCCCAAAACAAAAAAGTCAAATTTTGGATTACAAAAAAAACTGCTGAAAAGTGTCACCGTTCCCTAGAAAAATGTTTTTAGGGGATTTTAGCATGCTGCTAAAGCGTTGAAAAAACAGTATAAGAGTTATAATACATTCGTGCCATGGTTTGAAAAGAAAAGATAGAATTTGAGATTAACTCCCGTATTTTCTCCAATGAGGAGGCATGCTCTAATAAGGCGGCACCCCCTTATTTTTTGACAAAAATCTCAGAGTTAAGGCCGTTTTTGATTGACAATTTTCAGATTTTCAGGAGTTTAAAAAATTAAATTCGCCGTGCCGCCTTATCAAAAGAAATAGGGTAAGCGAAAATCTTTGAAATTCTCTTTTTTAATAATATCGATAAATTTTATGGACTAGATGATATTTTTAGTGTCCTTGTGTGACCAAGAACATAACTCATTGTCTAGAACTTTTTTTTTTGAAAAATGACCTAAAAAATTCAGGCGCCATTAGAGAATTTTCGAAAAGGCCGGTTCCGTTAGTCAAAAAGACACTCTTCATAACATTCACCATCTATTTGTAGCTCTTTTTTTTTTTAATTTTAGTTTGTCTCAACACGAATTTGTTGTGCACAAAACAAAGTTAAAGTTGATAGCAGGGTGGGCAAAGATCAGATCAGATCGATCTGATCTGAACTGATCTTTGGCGATCTGATCTGATCTTTTGCCCACCCCTGGTTGATAGTAGTTCTAAGGTGTTATTTAATAAATTGTTGTTAAATAGACCGACTCTTGGCAAAACTTTAAGCAAGCAACAGTGCGGAAGGCAAGTTTGCAGACTATCTGGCTGGAGACAAACAACTGGCAACTGGTGAAACATTGACTTTCTTTTGGGAACCAGGGTGGAGGAGTCAAATAAAAAGCGGGTACTGGACGTTTGACCGCCCACTAAATTGACCGTCTGCATATTAAGACCGATTTTTAGATCTGAATTTTCAATTTTTTTTAAAGTTTTGGTACCAAACTGTAGCCCTAAATGTCAGCTACATTTTGATACTGAAACTTTCAAAATTTTAGATCTAAACTTTAAAAAGTGCTCACTCGGTGATTTCTGACACGTTTTTTATCATCAACTGAGCGCCTTTTAAAGTTTAGATCTAAAATTTTTTAGTTTTTTTAGAAGTTTTAGCACTTAAATGTGGTTGACATTTAGCGCTACAATTCAGCACCAAAATTTAAAAAAATTAAAAAATTCAGATCTGAATATCGGTCTTAATACGCTGGCGGTCAATTTAGTGGGCGGTCAAACGTCCAGTACCCTGAAAAGCAGCTGATGTCATGCAAATTGAATGAAAGCCTTCGCCGTCATTCATTCCGAATATGCTCTGAGGGTTCTCAAAACTCTCATATACACTTTATATTCTTGCAAAATGTTTCTTTCGTCTGGCAGAAAACTGTATGAAATCTGTGTGACAAATAGGGTGGCTTTCTGGCCGACGGAAGAAAATAGAACAAAAATTAATTACCGATTATTTTGTCACTCACAAGGAATTTAGTTGTTGAAATATTCTAGTAATAATTTAGATGTTTGCACAAATTTTCTTGAAAACCCTTTTTATAACGTTCATCCAAGGCTTTTTCGCGAGTTGACGCTCTACATAACGCTCACTCCTCATAACGTTCACCTGAGGCCGGTTTTCAGGGTGAAAGTTATATAGAGCTTTGACTGTATTGAACGTGTTTTGTTTACATAGCGATACGGAGGTGTCAAAAATATGGTTCGTGAAGACATTTAAATAAAGTACATTGTGCTAGATTTACTTTTTACAATTGGTACTTTGAATTCAAATTTTCGATCATATAGAGAGTTGAATGTAACTTTTATAAAAATACCGAGTAATAAAAAATGGTGAACCGACCATACAAACGCAAAAGCAATTTTATGCAAACTTTTCAGAGAATGCACCAACAGTCAAACAAGCTGAAGTGACTGCCCAGAATTGTTACTACAACTACCCAGCAGCTCCAGACAGTAAACATCTGGATAATAGGTCCAGCAATTCGCGAACTGAGTGCTTGGAACAACCCAATGGTAGTTATTATTTAAAAAATTTTAATAAATTGATACTCCTTATCCAGGTTACATACCTCCAGCCAACTGTGCTGCTGCCCAAATGGAAATTTCAAATTATAGTGGCATGAGCAGTGGTTATGGTGGTGGTCTAGACCTGGGCTATGCTAGCTGCAACTCCCCTCTAGACAATAACACCAGCACTAGCAGCAGTAGTTGTGGGTCTAGGAAAAGCTCAATCGCCTCAGAACAGCTACCAGTTTTTCACTTGAACAACCAATCCAACTATCAAATGGCTGATATGTCTCCGGGGATGCAGGCTGTTTACAACGCCACTACTACTAACTTCAACGTTAACCAGTCTAACTACTCATCTTCCGACTCGTCTTCGGCTGAATTTGCTACTGAGGAATATAGGGGTCAGTTTTGCTTACTTAACACTCAGATTCCCATGTGTAAGATTTGACTCGTTGGACTCAGAATTTCATGCTGAGCACCATGGTGTTTTTAGTTTTTTTTCGAAAAGTTTGTTTGAGTAGCAGAGGTGAGAATTTGGTCCTATTTGCCTTAAAAATATGACTATTTAGGACTAAAATAGTCCTAAAAAGGTCCTAATAGTAGTATGGTCCTATTTTAGGACTTTGTCCTATTGGGACATTTATCATTTTTGGTGGGTTTTTAGTCATTTGCATGCATAACTGTCGGATTACATGTCGGATTCGTGTTCAGCATAGTCGATTTGCTTCTAAAACCGCTGTTTTACTTAGAACTGACAGTAAATCTCAAACTCCAATCAAGACAAAAAAACATTCAAATTAAAAAATTTTTGGAATTTCAAATTCCACAGTGTGTTCTGAATTTAACACGTAAATAACCACCTGTTACATTGGTTTATTTAGATGCAGTTTTTCACGTAGATCATTTTTGATGAAATAAAACCAGGAGTGTCCATCCAAGACAAGGCTGCCAGCATACTTTTCAAATCTCTTAAAAAGAGGGAAAACATAGCTTTACCTGTGATCTAACACTTCTATTTGATGCAGTTTTTCTCTCTATCACGTGATATTTCTATTTTTTTAAAATACCTCATAAAATTTTGAGAAAATTACTGAACCAAGCTACAACCACCTGTATTTTCTTCCAAAAGCCCCTGGTTTTCTGTGAGGTTTTGGGGTCAAATTGGTTTGGCTTAAATTTTGTTATTTTTGCTTGTTGTCTTGTGAGTCTTTGCACTAATTGTGTTGCATTTTTCCTGCTGATCATTTTGCTTTATTGTAAACCAAAATTGTCTTAGAAATTCGGTCAGAAACAAGCCAAACCAGGTATGCTTCCAATTTTAATACCAGGGAAACAGCTGGTTTTACCTTTTCTCCTGTAATTTATGAGTGAATTTTGTTAAATTTTTGCGCTGATTTTTTGCCTGTCTTGTAGCTCTTGAATTCCTCTACAAATATTGACCAGGCATTGAACAGTTATATACAGCTATGACCTGCTCTCCAGCGGCTTTAAGTGGAAATTCGGCGGATAAGGAAATGGTGGTGTTGTGCGTTTGATGCTAATTGTCCGGCGTTTTGCAGAAAGATTGGAACTCACATACATTCATTAAAAAAAACAGATTCCAGCGGTTCTTGTGACATATACAGTCATAATTGTGGTCTGGACATAAGTTGTGACTGCGTCTTGGGAGATTTCCCACTTTCCCTGAAATGGTTGTCCATTTTAATTGTAATTGGGTCAACTTATGACATCCAAATACCCATACTCATGTTTTCAAAAGTGATATACGTGAAAAAATGCATCTAAATAAACCAATGTAACAAGTGGTAATCAACGTGTTAAATTCAAAACACACTGTGGAATTTCAAAGTCCAAAAAAAACGCAATTTGAATGTTTTTTTGTCTTGATTGGAATTTGAGATTTACAGTGAGTTCTAACTGAAACAGCAGTTTTAGAAGCAAATCGACACGAATCCGACATGTAATCCAACAGTTATGCATGCAAATGACTAAAAACCCACCAAAAATGATAAATGTCCTAATAAGACAAAGTCCTAAAATAGGACTTTAATCCTAAAACAGGACCATACTACTATTAAAACCTTTTTAGGACCATAAATAATCCTAAATTGTCCTATATAGTACCAAATTCTCACCCCTGTTGAGTATGTGAAACGAGCATTTTAAAAGTGCAGCCTTCAGAAAATCAGTACTCAGTTACAGAGTGCTGTATTTTTTTTCTCCATAAGCATACTGACTTGTTTAAAAAACTAAAAGGTCACGCACATTCTGCTCTAACTTTCATAACAACAGAATTTTTGCATCGTTGAAATAAAAAAAAAGTTACAGGCCTTAGAATGCTAAAATTTAAGCTATCAAAATTATAGGTACGTCATATAAATATTCATAATTCATTCCATCATCCTTTTTTTATACTATTTTATTGTTGCATAAGAAAGAGCAAGTTTCAAGCTACAAAATGGTATATTCACGCATAAAGAACAGTCCTTGAAATTAAAAAAAAAATAACTTAAAAAGTACAAACATAATTTCAAAAAAAATTTTTTTGGCGTAAAACTTGTTCTTGATGAGCAACTGGAAAATTCTGATATCATATTCGTGCTCAGCATGATCGACTTCCTTATAAAACTTATCACTAATCTAAAAACTTAGTGATAAATTTCGAAATCCTTTCAAGACAAAAAATATTCAAATAGAAATTTTTGAAATGTTTTTGTTAATTTGAATATATCGATATAGTGGTCCCCCTCGGGAACAGCCCTTAAGGGGCCACTATATCGAGGTTAGATTGTGCATAGATTGCTTACAAATTTTAGCACACCACCAACTATCACACAACCAGGCTAGTCGTTCTTCTCAGAGATATGCTCCCTACTTCAGACACCAGAACACCCCCAATAACAACAGTTTACATCGTCAGCAATGTGGCCAGCAAGTTTACACCAGGCAATGGGAGGTGGCCAAGCAAAGAGGCTATTCTCCCACACCTAACCAATATGCTCAGTACACCCAGCAGCAACATAATCAGCAGTATATGCAGCCGTATCCTAACCAAAACCACCCATACTACCTAGCTAAACACAGACCCCTGGCACCCTCAGCTTCTTATCCGGCATTCTACGGAGCTAGTAATGCTCAGACCAATCAATGCACCTCTGCCGCTACTGCGGCAGTGGATTTTGTAGGTATGGCACAAGAAAAGCATCAAAATTTGTGTAAACCAGAAAAAAGTGACGGGTGTGCTGATGAAAATGAATACAAGGCAGCTGCTTCTGTCCTAGAGGAACACAATAGAGCCAACTTGTTGAAGTTGATAATTAGTAGGTTTTTTCTACTCGAAAAAGCTTTTTTGCCGCAAATTTACTTTGGCTGACTACGACGAATTTGGGAAATTTTTTTGGATAACAGTGAAAATAAATGGAAAATTGGTCAAAACAAATGGCAAATCAGTAAAAATTGACCAATTTTAAACCAACTTTTAGACCAACTTTTTAATTTTTCGGAATTTGGATTTTCGTTGTTATTTATCGAAAAATACGGTATTTTTTTCTAATAGGGTCTCTGGGGTTCTATTTTTAACTTTCTTTCAGAGGTAGTTTTTTTTATTGAGGACGGGGCTTTTTTGTAAGCGAAACAATAAGTAGCGGAAAAAGTTTTTTAAGTTACCAATTTTTGGTAACTTGTACTGTCCGTGGGACTTACGCGCTAACTAGTACACTATTTGAATTAAGACTATTTGGGGCTTGTGTTTACAATTCCCCCCACGGGGAAGGGTCAGGTGGAGGAGATAACTTCATATTCGTGTTTCTCGACCCCGATTTCATGAGAAAGCCGGCTGTTTTTTTGGTTCTGAGAAAAAAAATTTTTCGAACCACATGGGGGTGGTTCGAAATGGTTTTTCAATCAAAATTTGAAAATTTTGAATTGGCGCCTTTTGAATTTTAAAGGGATTAAGGGCTGTATTGGGAGGGGAAGGGAATAAAAGGGGGCCACTAATCACACAGGGGCCACCAACAAAAATATGTTGAACATAGTTTTGAATACTGTGTCCTACCGCATAAATTGTAAACTGCAACCCTATTTGGACCTATAATGCTTGCTAAATTGGCGGTAAAAAAACTTTAGACATTTTATATAAGCAAGATAGATATTAAATTTTGTACGTAAAAATATGTTTCAGAAGAAGTCGTGAGCCCAGTAATGGTAGGATATATTTTTGCGGTTTGAAAATCTAAAAGTTAATCTTGTTTTTATGTAGCCTTATAGGGTTGTTGGTCAACCAAAATTTTCGATCTGAAAAACTGAAGCAACCGAATTTTTCGGTTGACTGACCAAAATTTTCGAAAACACTGAAGACCGGAAATAGCTAACCGAAGCGACAGTCCTATTTTTTCGTTGCTTTGACATTTATCTTCTTTCATTCTTTTATTTCAGCATTTTGAAATGTCAACGAATTCCTTGATAGATTTAGGACCCGCTATTCAGAAAGCTTTTGACTAAATTTATTTTAAATTCAATTTTGAGTTGAAAAAATTACAAAAGAAAAAATTCCAAAAATTAAGGAATATACTTGTGAACTACTCAGTCAGCCTGAATCATATGCAGCAAGTTTCATATTGAATAAATTTTTTTCCAAACTAAATTCCAAGATTTTTTACTATAGCATATTGTTTCCTGGACACACAACAAGTGGGAGTTTAAAGTCAAGTGAGTTATTTTTTTGTAACAATCAAAGGCATAAGTTTGGAATGGAGTTTGACAGGCTTAGATCGTATCAATTTTATTTCGATATGTTCAAAAGTTGCATCCATGTTTTCAACTTCTCAAAATGACCTTAATGGGCCGTTAGGGCCAGATGCTGACTTTTTTAAAATAATCTAGGGAAGTTTTATATGCCATTGGAAAGAGGAGAAGAAGGTCCTTAAAACGATAATTAACTTTTGAACATATCAAAATAAAATTGATACGATATAAGCCTGTCAAAATCCATTCCAAGCTTATTTGACACCCGTTACAATTTACGCGTTTAGCTGTCGAATTTTCGCTAATTTTCTTTTTAATTGGGGTTGCTCAAATGGCCGGCCATTATCTTTTCGGGTAGATTTTAGATATTTAGATATTCTTAGATATTCCTGGACATTATTATTTTTTCGATTTTTCGCACACAATTCTATATTGTGATGTATAAAAAAATTGTGAAGAACGAAATTAAAAGCTGGATTAGGAATATCGGAGTTAGGAGTTAGAGTGGATTATAGACTGCATTAGGAATAAAATTAAGTCGCAATAGAACATAAGTCAATCTTTTTGCAAATGTTTTTTTTTCGACTCAATTTTTAGATCTTTATTTAAAGAAAGATTGCAGTTCTAATCAGTGTTGTGAGTGGCACCAGTTTGGCACCGGCAGCTCACGGCTCCGCACCGGTGCCGTGATCTGGTGCCGGCTCCGGTTATTAATAATGGTTCTAATATCCAACTTTTAATTTTGCAGTGGCTCAACTATTGCAGTTAAACAATACTCCAATCCATAATAAACAAATTGGAAAAATGTTCAGCTAAATGCGTCCATTGTAGACTGGCTCTTAGTTTTGTAACAATCAAATTATACAACAAAGGTTTTGGTCAAATTTCAGTGATACAAAGACTTTCGCGGATCTTTTAAATCTAAGATTTCAAAGCGCTAAACAGGTATGTGACAGGTATTTGGAGTTTCAACTGTAATTTTTCACGTTTCACTACTAATTCTTCGACAAACAGTATGAACCTTTATATAACGGTTCTTTGAATAATTTTTTGATCAAAATCTCGACGCTAATGGAATATAACCCGACTGGAATATAAATTTAAAAAAGTTGAAGGCGCAGGGGGCTTCGGGTTGAGATATATTCCAGTAGGTCGGTTTGGGGGGGGGCGGAAGGTGGGTTGTTTTGGTACATTCCAGTAGCGCTTTGGGGGGTACTTTCCTGTTATCTCGAATCATTTTATTTAACACATTTTTGCGCAACGAACAATGTCATTTCAATTAAATATCTTCTTTCGGAGGCCAATTTTTCGAGATATTCTTCAACAACCTTTCAAAGGGATCTTCGTCTCCCATTTCCTGGCGACACATAAATTCTATTTCGACGATCATCCCTTCTCCACCGATATTTGTTTTCGGACAATTAACCAGATAGTCGACGCAGACGCCTCGCATATAGTTTGACCAATCAACAGTTGTATTCTTGTTCATCTCGCATTCTCTATCGCACCACTTGATCGACGAGTATTCGAATGCCCAACCATAGAAGAACCGAATCGCTGTTACAAAAGGGAGACGAGTGCCTTCGAACCAAGTACCATTCCGAATATTGACTGTTTTTCTGCAGACCGATTTCATGCATCCCCATTTGATTTCACTTCCGATGTAAAGCTTCATTTCATGATTGTTTTGACAAGTGCGGTGCATAAGTAGTATGCCTTTCTCTTGCAAGAACTTGATAGCATCTTCTTCGGTACGAGGCAAACCAAACAAATTCATTTCTAAAGAAATTGAAATGTGAAATTGGTACAAAACTAATACATCCAAAAATGGTTCGAGATAACAGGAAAGTACCCTTTGGGGGTATATTCCAGTAGCGCCAAAATCTCTTTATACCGGCGCATCAAAATAATGGCTTCTTGGAGTTGGTCCATAGGGGTGCCATATAGAGAGGTCCAACTGTAGTAAAAAATCACATCTTTTTAGCGCTCCTATCTTCAAATGGTATTACTTAACTTTTTTACCATGACTATTATCTGGATTAAGGCCCGTGCATTCAAATGCTTTGAAACACACTTTTACGGCGGTTTGCATCCTTTGTTATGTTTACTAATTGAACCTAAACCAATTAAGGCTATGTGGTGCTGCGGAAGGTGAAAGCCAAAAGAAACCACTTTGAATTCTTTCCAGATCTGGATTCCAATGAGTAAAGCTATTTTTAAATCGAATTGTTCAAAAAGTTTTTTCGAATTTTTATTCAACAAATTTAACAGCAACAAACCACTTCACTAGATGGTCTCCTTCGTAAATTTAAACTTGGATAATCCGGCACCCCCTCAAGGTCGTTCCCACCTAAGGTCCGACACTTTTTTAGGTTAACTTTTGTTTTCTTTTAGTTTTAGGTCAAAATTATCGTAGTAAAAAAAATTAAGATATTTTCTGAAAATGCAGTATATTAACTACAAAAAGCTACTGTTACTTGTAAGGTCATATTTAAGAATTTCAGCTCGGGTTCAGAGAAATTTAAAAAACGAGGAATTTGTGGATACTTTCTTATTTTTTTTTCAAAAATAGTGACAGGACTAGGGTTGTTACACAGTTAACTCGATTTTTCAAAAAAATTTGCCCTTATTTCTTGTTTTTATGCTATTTTTTCTCTAAAATTTTGAGCAGGTCACCCCACGTTTGAAAGCCTAGAATGTTGGCTACGCAATGGTATAACAACTTCTTGGTTTAGTTCACAAAAATGTATATGTTTTATTACAACAAACGCTTTCGAATTATTTCGAACTATTTCGAACTTTTAATTCGAAATAGTTCGAAATAATTCGAAAGCGTTTGTAATAAAACATATACATTTTGTGAACTAAACAAGTTGTTGCTGGGTAACAACATTCTAAACTTTGTACTCAAATAGAGAAAAAATAACATAAAGCAAATAAAGGCAAACCCACAAAATCGAGCTGTAACAACCCTAGACAGGACATGCTTAATTTATATTATTTTGAAGATTATGAGTTTTGCTGCAAAAAATTGTGTGACGTTAACTGCGTTTCACTAATGAAAATCGGGTAGGTAGACAAAAACCAACAAAAAATAATTACTTTTTGGAAAATTCGGCCGAAAATGGATTAAAACAGTATAAAAAACAAAAAAAACGGTGTAGGTAAAATGACTTCCACGGAGGACTTAGCTCACTGCCGGGGTATCAAATTTTTGACAAAAAAATTCGGAGGTTGCGTCAAAACTTCTATCTATCCTAAATTAATTCAAAATCCTAGGGAACTTTTAACGGGTGGAAGATAAGTCCCCGATGGATTTTCAAAACCTTATCTTTTATCAATGTTAGAATCCTATCTCTTTTCTATGTATACCATTTTGTAGCCCTGAATCTTCTCTTTCAAATGGCATAATAAAATAGCTTGATTGTTTTAGATAAGTCATTATTTGGCTTCAAACACTTGCAATGACATTTTGACAAGTTGGCGAGCATTTTTATCATTTTAGCTGGTCCGAAGTTTAATTCTGAGTTCAACGTCATGACAACAGCTTATCACCATGTTGTAGCGCAGTTCGAGAGCTACAAAACCCATGTTACAGAATTTTAAAAATCCGAGTGTTGAGATATGGCCTTCTAGAAAAAATCAATTTTTTGAAAAAATGACCAAAATCCGAAAAACTGGAAAAACTTGGATTTTCGTAGTTTTTTCCAGATGGCCATATCTCAACACCCGGATTTTTAAAATTCTGTAACATGGGTTTGTAGCTCTTGAACTGCGCTATAACCAATGGCACTTCCGGCACCGGCTAAACTTTAGGCCGCTGTTTCTAGCAGTTATTAGTGTAGTTGCACGGGCGCCGGTGTGCGCCGATAAAAATGTTGAGACAAATCGGTGCAGGCGCTGGCGCCGGCGCCGATTTTTTGGCCGTGCAACTATAGTATTACTCAGCCCGGTGCCTCGGATTATTAAGTAGCTCAGACATCGGCACCGGCTAGGAATAAAAAAAATAGTCATTTAAACCTTTCTACATAGCGGCACCGGCTTGGCACCGAAACAATTTACACTAGAATTTTACGTTAAAATTGTTTCGGTGCCAAGCCATATAGAAAAATTTAAATGATTAATTTTCTTTATTCCTAGCCCGGTGCCGATGTCTGAGCTACCTAATAATTCGCGGCACCGGGCTGAATAATACTAATAACTGCTAGAAACAGGTGCCTGAAGTTCAGCCGGTGCTGATATTTACAGCACTGGCTACAACATGGTGATAAGCTGTTGTCGTGACGCTGAACTCTGAATTAAACTTCGGACCAGCTAAAAGGATAAAAATGCTCGTCAACTTCTCAAAGTGACATCGCAAGTGTTTGAAGCCAAATAATGACTTATCTAAAACAATCAAGCTATTTTATTATGCCATTTAAAAGAGGAGATTCAGGGCTGCAAAATGGTATCAGAAGAAAATATATATTATCCCAGCATTAATAAAAGATAAGGCTTTGAAAACCCATCGGGAACTTATATCCCACCCGTTATTACAATCTGATACATTGTTTTCAGTTTACATTGAGAAATCTTTCAGGCTGCCAGAGAAGGAGTAGAACATTTCTTCGCGATGCTAAAAGAATTAGCTGTTGTTAGGACTTTAAAGGTGTTTTGTTGTTGATAAAGTGCAGATTATAAATTTTTATTGTGTAATTGTTCTGATATAAAATATAAAAATGAACTACGCATTATTGTGCTGACCATCTCTATGTCAGATTTATTAATTCGTCATTCTATGAATTTGACTGAAGACAAAGACAATAAAAACATTTTTCTCCAGTTTTATAAGTAGGTAAAAATGAGAGTAACAAATTTTTTAGTGAGAGTATTCGCGATTCTTCTAAAATACTCTCCGGTTACTTAAGCAACACTTTGTTCAAATACATTAACATCTCCGCCTTCTTCGGGTCCGAATTTGTCCTCTTGTAGTCGTAGATGTTGCGCACCAGAAAGAAGATCGACTCACGTTGCTGGGGCAGACATGTACTTTTTTGCAAACTTGGCCAATATGGGGAAGTTATTCTCGTTTTCCTAAACATACAATGACTTTGTTAAAGAAGTACACACAGAAAATATTCATTCGAGATTACCTGCCAGAATTTTAGTGGGTTTAACCGGTAGGTTGCGTTTCTCGCAGATCGTTTCTTGAAGCGAAATCTTCTTAAAAAGTGTGAGCTTCCAGACATTGCTTGACATTTTTCCTGAATCTTGATGCAATCTTAATGTTTGGACTTGTATAGATGACGGGCAAGCAAAAAATTAGAGATAGAAAAACGCCACCCAACGGGATTCCGGGACGGAATTTTTCACCTAGATTGAGACCGGGACCGGGATTTTGTGAACCTACCGAGCGGGACCCCGTACGGGATCCCGGTAAAATGACCGGGATTTCAGTTGTCTTAATTTAATCTGCAAAGTACCAAATTTTTGATATTTTTCAAGCATTTTTAGCAACGAAGCAAAGACAAAATGTGTTTGCCTTTTTGTGTTTTTTTTTTCACCGCTGTGATCAATAGTTTTTTTCATTAAGATGAGCGTGATCTGGAGCATCGGGCTATTTGAAAAGTTATCAGCTGGTGAGGCGAAATGTCGAGTGTGCCAAAAACTAATCAAAATGACGGACTAAAGTACAAAGGGGCTTTTTACGCACGCAAAAACTCACGCGGATTACACTACAAAGCTGAAAGATGCAGAAGAAAAGCTTTCTACTCAAAGAAATTCGATGGATTTCTTTTCCTTATTTCATTGACCGGGATTTAGGTGAAACCGGGACCGGGACCGGGATTTTTGAAATTGACCGGGCGGGATTCCGGGACGGGATTTTGGGTCAAATTTTCGTCCAACGGGACGGGGTCCCCGGCCGGGGACTCCCTTCTAATTATTCCCTTCTAATTATCGCCCTCATTATGGGTGGTTAGTTTCACTTCTCTAATTAAAAATAAAAAACGTATTCATATTTTTATAAACAAATTTCCCGACCCCTCAAAACTTTATATACAGCATCATTTACTTCAAGCAATGCAACATCTTTTTTAAGCAAAACTGCCATAAATTTCTTTTTCCTTTCGATCATTCATATCTCCTTAAAAGCGATAAATCTTAGTGTTTTGTGTGTGTGAGTGTAACAAAGATTTTGTTTAACCAAAATAGGCTGTGTAATTATCTATATACAATGCCGATATGTGTGTGATCGCACCGGCTGATTAGGGCCATAGGTATGGGAAAAAATAAATCTGCCGTAGTTTACAATAACTGTATGTTTACTGCGCGGCATTGATAGCTGTTTTTGCCGCTGAGATTACCATCTTCTAAAGGCCAAATGGAAAAGTGAAGTTGATGGATGGCTCCTACTTTTGACGACAAAACTTTAAATAAATTACAATCAGCCAGTGACTTGCCCTTCCAAAAGGGCAGAGAGACAAACTTGGAAGTATAATAACAGAATAATATCTAGCTTTGTAGCAAAAATAGTAGAAAGCAGTTTTAGAGTGGGGAAACGATCTCTGGTAACCTAGCTTTATGATGTGCCTTATACTCATATAGCCAGATAACCAAAGATAGATGTGCCCAATCTGTTTTTTGGTGGAATACCGAAGAGTTAATAAACCTATACAGGCTATAGATAAAATAAATTTTAGAAAAATATATAGCTAATAATTACCAGCAGGTTAGAATACTGAATAGGGTTAAGCAGTTTTGACACCGAATTTTTTAAATTTATATTACAATATTTATAAACAGCGAGCATTCTAAATAATTAAATTGTTGGAAGTATTATTTTGATTTGGCCCCACTCAGACTTAGGCGAAACACGAGTGCCGAAACAATCGTAAATTATTCAAATTTCCAAAGTTTTTATTTTCGTTTCTTAAAATTTTTTTGGCTCAATATGACCGCCAGATTATAGCGGTCATTTTGGTACCAATAGTTCTACAAAAAAATTAAAAATTGGGTGATTAAATCAATTTAAATGGTGTTTCGGGTGTGTGCTTCGCCATACCCCGAAACATACATCCGAAACACCATTTAAATTGATTTAATCACCCAGTTTTTTAATTTTTTTTGTAGAACTATTGGTACCAAAATGACCGCTATAATCTGGCGGTCATATTGAGCAAAAAAATTTTAAGAAACGAAAATAAAAACTTTGGAAATTTGAATAATTTACGATTGTTTCGGCACTCGTGTTTCGCCTAAGTCTGAGTGGGGCCTTTAAAAAACTGGCTGAACATTTTATGAAAAAGAAAAATTTAGAAAAATTTTTAGATATTCTACATTTTTCTTAATAAAAGCACCCATTTTTCATTTTCGGAGCACTTCAGCTAACAAAATTTTGTCAAAATCTGTATCTGTCAAGCCTAATATGTAACGGAGCAAAAAATGTCGGACCCTAGGTGAGAACTTTTAAGAGGCTGTTACACGTGATTCCCGCCGCCAAAAGACACGAATTCTACGCGAAACAGGCATTGCCTAAATGCCCTCGAAAAATCTTTTGCAGACAAATACTGTATTTCCTCTATTAACTCCTCATAGGGAGTCATTTTTCAACCCCTTAAAAATCTTAAAATTGTTAATCGAAAATGGCTGAAATTCTGGTCAAAAAAACCAGGGGTGGAGAATTTAGTAAAGGGTGTTGAGTTAATGGAGGGAATACGGTACGTGGCTAAAATTTCCGCTCTTAAAACTTTAGACAAATCTCGGGGACTGAAAAATAATACTGTTTGTAAATTTGGATTCCTCATGATGTTGTTCATACTGCAAATTATAAAAAAAATTTCTCACAAAGTGCTTTTGTTTTTCAAATCTAAAGCTTCTGTTTTTTCATGCTTCATTCAAAAGCTAGCTGACTCACAAAAAATCATTTTGAATTCATACGCAAGTTAATGAACAAAAAATTAAAGTATATTTTTGAGGCAGGTAAAAATCAGAAAAACAGAAATTAGAGAAATGAAAACTGAAAAGCAAACATATAGTTTTTTTCCTTTTGTAATAAAGTCGAGTCTTAATATATGACTACTTTGATATAACTCCACCCCCGATACAAGACCACATAAGTTTTATTTAGGTAGCCAAAATCAAGACGAAGGTGGTGGACAGCACCTGAAAAAAGAGGAATAAAGTTTACAAACACCCTTTTTGTTCATAGTAGTCATTTTATATGACTCAACTGCAGTGCCCTTGGCCCAGCAAACAGTATAGAAATGTGCTCGCATCAACCAGGATTCGGACCACCGTACTTTTGAACTTACTAAAAAGCTCCATTTTTTGTAATTTAGGTAGGTAAGGTGAAAACTGCTGAAGACCCAATTTCTTGATAGCAGCCCAAAAAATTGTAATTTGTAAAAGCCCAATTTTTATTCAAAATATTCTGAAGAGAACTTTGGAATGGTCAACCAGCTATTGTCCAACTAAGAGGGAAAGTAGCAAAGAAGAAGAAAGGTAGCAATTATTATTATTTTCCCTAATAAAGCACCGACTTTGATTATGATCAGAGTAGCAGTAGTAGTGAGTAGGTGGGGGCAAGGCAGCACCACAGACTACCCCCCCCCCATCACTAATAAGGAGGAGCAAAAAGGTAAGAAGGGGAAACGATGGAAAATTTTGATTGCTCGTGGGTGATGATATCTATCTGTCACTGCCCTTGCCCCTTTTGCCGATAAACTGTGGCGCCAAAAAGGCGACCAGCAGCACAAGAGCAACCCCGTCGAGAATGTTGTGCACACACACACAGGTAACGAGATTACAGGGTGCGCTAAAAATATAGTCGCAGTTTGAATAAGAGTTTTCGACTAAATACATTTTTGTTAAACAACAAACTTGGACAAAGACTTGCGATTCGCAACAAATACCAATTTGTACCTGTCCTTACACACCCCGGAATACTTCTGGGCAGAAGTGTCGTCGAAAAGGGGGTTAGTGGGTTGCCAAATAAAAAGGTCTTAGCGTAAATTTTTTTAATCAATAAAAAATTGAAGTAGAATGGAATACCGGATCTATGATATCAGTATCATAATTTTTAAACTGGAGAGAATCGTCACTCATGTTATCCTTGTCGATAGCATAGCCTTCTTTGTAGAGCGCACCACTCGTAGTTAGATTGGTCAATTTTCTTCAAAGCAGTGCGCTTGACCGCCTTTGCTTTTGTCATAAAAATCGTCGCTCCACATACACAGATTGCTCCAAAAGTGAGTGGATCCAAGCAATTTAAAGTTAGTAAGACGTGACATTCCAGAGCATTAAATTTTCAACTTTTTTCAGGTGCTTCTCTAGTATATTCGTATTCCAACAACGCAAATAACATGTCAAAATAGTGAGTGGGATCAGAGCTATCTATTGAGCCCTAACTTGCAGTAAAGTGATCATAGTTTCACAGAGAATTTATGATTTTCTCTCAAAAATCCAGTTTCTGGATATGCTTGTTTTCGACACTAAAATGGCCAAAACTCTACCTAAAAATCACTTTTAGCTAAATGGTCAACAGAAAATGAAAAAACAAAATCTCGCGGTTAATGCGGCACTAAATACAGAAATAGTTATTATAAAATTGTGACAAATCATGCAAAACCAGTATATAAGTTGTAACGCATCCTTTCTATAATTTCTTTTCCTCTGGGAAAACCCTTAATTCTGAAAATAGATTCATGTTCAGCGTAACCGATTTGCATATGAAACTCTTTGCTCTTTGAATTTAAAAGTCACTGTCAACTTTCAAATTCCGCTCAAGACAAAAAATATTCAAATTTGAAATTTAAATGTTTATTGTCTTGAGCGGAATTTGAAATTTGACAGTGAATTTCGATTTTACATACAGCCAACCCTCGTTAATCCGCCACCCTAGGGCCGGTCCCAAAAAAGCTAAAGTTAAGTAAAGGTAGGATAATCGCACCTCGATAATCCGCCACCCTGAGGCCGGTCCCTAGGGGTGGCGGATTAACGAGGGTTGACTGTAGCAGTTTTTCATGCAAAACGACCACGCTGAACACGAATATGGCATCAGAATCAAATGTTTTTTTAGCGAGAACGGAATTATATAAAAGTTGCGTTACAACTTATATACTGATTTGTCACATTTTTATGATAAACTATTTCTGTATTTAGTGCCAAAATATCCGCGAGATTTTGTTCTTTTATTTTCTTTTGACCATTTAGCTAAAAGTGATTTTTGGGTAGAGTTTTGGCCATTTTAGTGTCGAAAACAAGCATATCCAGAAAGTGGACCTTTGAGAGAAAATCATAAATTCTCTGTAAGTCTATGATTACTTTACTGCAAGTTAGGGCTCAATAGATAGCTCTGATCCCACTCACTATTTTGACATGTTATTTGCGTTGTTGGAATACGAATATACTAGAGAAGCACCTGAAAAAAGTTGAAAATTTAATGATCTGGAATGTCACGTTTTGCCAATTTTAAATCGCCTGGATCTCTTTACTTTTGACTAAAATTTTAAATACTTATTTCACTATCGTGTTTAGCGTGAAATTCTGAGTCAGAATCGACAAAAATTACAACCAACCGTTCTCGTGTTAAACTCATATTTTTTTTATAAATAGAGAAGACACATAAAATTGTTGGTACCTAGGAGTTCAGGACTGAGCAATATTTGATGTACTACCCTGTAGGATAGTTTGTTGTTGCAACTGCAGAAAACAGTCTACTACTCTTTACAACAAGGAATTTAGAGAGGGGGACAGATACGTGAGGGTAAAGAGAAGGTCTTGCGGAAAGTTGAAAGGTAACAAATGGGGATAGATTACAGCAAGAGACAAGGTCGAGAAGATGGCTTCTGCTTTTTCACCCCCTTTCCAATTGACACATTCCTGCGGCGACGGTGTGTATCTGGAGAGAGGACAAACGCAACCACTAATACTCTTGCTGCTGTACTATTATTACTGATAATAATAAATAGTTTAGTGGTTTCGGATGTCTGGAGACAGCAGATGCCAAAAGTTAGGAAAATAAAAACTAATTGCAATAAATTATATTGAAGAAGTATTGCGAAACTCATTTAAAAACTCAAGGTAACGGGGGGGGGGGGGGGCGGGTGTGGAGGTCAGATGACCGAGGGTGGTGGTTAACTGGGGTGGCGGATAACCGAGGTTTGACTGTACGAGCTTGTAAAAACTTTTAGTCCTCTAAATTTACGAATATTACATAAATTGAAGTAATCAAAGAGATATAGGGGGGGAAAACAGTCCAAAATTATCCAATGTCTTACGGAAAAACAAATATTGATTGTGTAGCGATGGGAACTACTACTTCCACTAAACCTAAATCAATTAAACATAATGTAGAAAGAAGTGTTTGGTTAGAGTGGAATACACTAACCTTGCACCCACAATACAAATAGATTTTGAATTTTGTAATTGGGAAATGATTTATTGAGGTGATTTTTTAAAAACGTTTCATGTTCAACCCATTTTTGGCCAAATTTCCTAAAAAATCTCTAATTTTTGAAGGGCAATACTTTTTTTTGTCACAGATTTTTTCCTTTTTGTCACAGATTTTTCTCGCATGTGTTACTGTTGTGATTCTCGTGCTTTATCATCATCATCATATGCTTTGTTTGCCTATATATTTTTAATTCTCATGGAATTCTAAATTCATAATGGCCAAGAGCTAACCTCGCGGTCTAGATCTAACCTCAATATTACAGATCCAACCTTAGTAGCTTAGATCCTTCCTAGATCCTGTAGTTATTGTGCTTAAGCATTTATTTATGCGGTTTCCGGTCTTTAAGTCAACTACAGTTAAGCCTCGGTTATAAGCCACCCCAATTATACGCCACTCTCGGTTATCTTCAGCTTCATACGACAGCCGTAATTGTTCAGTCTAGTGTACTTGCACATGTATTCCTCTGTCTTGTTCTTCTCCAGATCTCTTGACTGATGACTGAAATAATATAATATAATAATATATAAGCATATAATTGATCATTACACATACTTACAGCTTCCAATTATCCAACTCTAAGTTGCTCCAAGCATTGAAATGATCCTTGCTCTCGTAGACAACCAGCTGCTTGAATTTCGTGGCTTTCTCACGCTTCGGCGATTCATGTTACAATTACGAGTTTCAGTCCTTGCATTTCTGCTAGTTCACCTATAAATTACACAAATAACGCACAAGAAAAAAAGAAAGCACGAAAATTACAGCAGTAACACATGCAAGAAAAATCTATAACAGAAATGAGTAAATCTGTGACAGAAAAAAGTGAATCTGTGACAAAAAAAGTTTTGCCCCTTTTTTGAAACAGGGTGGCGCAAATTTTTTGTTTGATAGCCCTTGAACGGCCGTTTTCTTGGATACCAAACTTGTTTTAGACGTTTCGATTTTTGACAAAAAAATCGGTTAAAGTGAAAAGGTAATCTTCCTCGCCGCGACAGAAGGCTCCATGAGTGGTTTGGTAAGCCAAATATGGAAGTCAGGCCGAAGTCTATCTGCAATGTTGTTGAAATGGATCCTATTGTCGTTGAGGGGTCCACAAAAAAATTGCCTTGGCCCCCCTGTTGTTTTTTTGGCATACTGTTTTAGAATGAGAGTCGTAGGATATCAAATTATCAAAGAATATCAAATTGCAGGATGGATCGATCTTTCGTGTGCATAGCAAATAAACGTGAAGAGATGTGGGCTCACATAAAGCACAACATCAAAAGAAATTATGGTACAAGCAATGCCCTCCTTCAGTCGCATGTGGGTGAGGCTGTTTTAAGATTAAATTGTAAAGCCTAATTTATTTAATTACTTCATTGTTATTGTTGGTAAAATGTATCCTTTGTAGTGTTGCTTATAGTATAAAGTCATTTGAGTATTGTGGAATATTATTAAAAATTGCGTGTGCATGCATAAAACAAAATTTTTACACCTTTTAAATAAGACTTTTTGGCGCTACTGGAGTATACCGCACCCCACCCAAATGAAATTTTTTTTGAACTTTTTCAAAACATCATTTTAACTATTTTTAAGTATTTCCTACATGTTGAACACGATAAAAAATGCATCATATGCCTGCACTACTATGTACACCCTTCCCCAACCCCTTGCAATGAGGAGCAAGTTAGGTCTTTGGCCGCGAAGTGGCCAAACATAAAAGGTAGTATAGGCATATGATTTTTTAGTAGTTTCGTATGGAATTGTGATGAAAAAACCATATGCCTGCACTACTAGCAAGACTCTTGATCAAAAATGCATTTAGAGGCTCTTTTTGCCCAGCTCCAGTGACCAAAACATGGTAAAACAGGCAAATGGTCGAAATTTCAAAATGTCCAAAACTCAATTTTTTTATTGACCAAAACACAAAAATAATGTGTTTTTCGAACTCCTGAGGTGATTTTAGATTGATATAGGGTGTTTGGAAACACTTAAAAAAATACATTTAGGGGGGGGGGAGGCATAGTGTAGGCATGGGGGGTATACTTCAGTAGGGTCGAATTTTTTTAAAAATAAAAATTTTTACAAACCAAGAAGAAAAAAAGGGGGACAAAGGCGAAATTGCGACAAAAAAAAACCCAAAGGGGGACCAAGGAAATTTTTTTGTGGATCCCTCAACGACAATAGGGCCTTGAAATGAATAGAAGCAAGACCTTTCACTAAAATGCTACAAAGGAGTCTTTTCGCCTAGCTCTAGTTAAAAAACATCGTGGAACAATTTTAAACCAGACATTTACCTTGCTCCCCAAGTTAAAAAAATCAAAGTTTGTTCGAAAATGAAAAACCATCTTTTTGCTTAGATGGAATTGTTTGTGTCAAAAATCAAAACACCAAAAAACAAATTTGGTATCAAACAAAAAAAGATCGCAACAATAAGTCAACAAAAATTTAGTTTCAAGCAGTTTTAAAGTTAACAAAAAATTGCGACACGCTGTAGTTTAGTTTAAACCAACATCCGATTTTTGTTACCAAAACGCACTTAACATTACATTATTTTTTGTAGCAAAACATATAATCTTTAAAATACAATTTTAGAATTCAGCATGTCTTGTCTCTATTTTTGAGAAGAATGCAAAAGTTTCCACAAAGTCAGCAAATTTTAAATACCCCGAAATTTCATGTTTTTCGAATTT
The DNA here is from genome assembly GCA_029231635.1 of Ditylenchus weischeri. Taxonomy (NCBI): domain Eukaryota; kingdom Metazoa; phylum Nematoda; class Chromadorea; order Rhabditida; family Anguinidae; genus Ditylenchus; species Ditylenchus weischeri. Next base: position 212,139 of record JAMRYI010000218.1, read on the forward strand.
CTCTAAAACCAAACTTAAATTCTGAAATATGATCTTTTGACTAACAATACCCTATTTTGCAGCTTATCTAACGGGTGACAAATAAGTTCCCGGCGGATTTTTAAACCCTTTTATTTTATCAATTTTGGATCATATCTCTTATCTTTTGATACGATTCTGTAGCCCTAAATCTCCTCTTTGATTTGGTATATCATTTGCCCAAAAAAAGTTATCCAAAATGGCTGAGTTCAACCAAAATGATTGAGCAGCATTTCCCCGACTTCATCAAGGTTGATTCCCATTGGGGTGACAATGCAGCCATCAAAGGTGACTAGGCGCCCAATTCTCCAGACTTAAACGTGATGGACTACTTCGGATGTCCATATCTGCAGTCGAAAGCCTGCTCTAAGCCTCACAAAACAATCGCTGCCCGGAAGGCTTTGCTGGTAAAAGAATGGGACGTCATTCCACAAGAAATGATTCAGAAGGCAATTAATGATTTCCCAAAAAGATTGAAAAAATGTATTGATGTCAATGGTGGTCATTTTGTTGAGTAAAATAAATGTGCGATATGTCATTCGAAAGAGCAGTTTTAGGGCTTTAAAATGGTAATAAGATTTTAAGAATATGATCCCAAAATAGATAAAATATAAGGGTTTAAAAATCCGCCGGGAACTTATTTGTCACCCGTTACTAAACTTTCACAAAAAAGCCCTAAATACTTGTTACTACAATAGTTTTGACTTAAAACTGACTTTTAACTCAGCAAATGATTCTAAAAATTTTAAGTTTTGTTTTTAGGCAAACTTCAGGACCGCATGCCTAAAATTTTAAGTTGTGACTAATTTAGCATCTAATCTTCAGTTTACAGTAAAATCTAATCCACTTTGAAAATTCAAAAAAATTCGCAGAAAAAGGCATAAATTTGAGGTGTCTTTTTTACCTCTGCAAATTTCTTGGTTACAAGTTTATTGTACTTATTTTTTGTAGCACAAGTTATCAAATTGAGTCTCAGTTTGTTGCTTAGACATTAATAGTGGTCACCAAAACTAAAGATTTTATAAAACAATTAAAAAAAGAACCCTACAACAGTGTTTTAAAGCAAATTTTTCTTGAAAATTTTTGAATAAAAAAAAACAGGGCGGACCAAAAAATTATGAAATTTTTAGTCAAAATCTTTAGTTTTAATACCATAAAATACCCACGATCATCACAACCCTACAAAAAATTAAGCGTATCTCTATAAAGTATTTGGGACTGGGGGAGGGGTCACGCTTTTGTGAGTACGTGTTTGGTCACAAGGAAAAAATTTTTTTAGTGAAATTTTTTATTAGGCAACTTTGTAGTCATCAGAAAGCTCTTTCAAATTAGATTCAACTTTTGAGGTTAGATATGCGTTTAAGTTTCATAAAATTGGAAATTTTGGCGATTGAAGTTAAAGTTGGGGTGATTATGCGGAAAATCCATAAGTATCCATTTGGTTACTGAGAAAAACTTTTTTCTGGGCAATATTTTAACGGGCAAGCTTGGTTTCATTAAAGAGCCCTTTCGACTACGGAGGATGTTTTTTAACAGAATTTTAGTTGTTTTTCGTATAAAATTTGAAAATTTGCCCCTTGAAGTTGAAAGTGGGGGTTTTATGGGAAATTCCATGAGTGGTCCCGTTGAGCACTCAACAACTTTTTTCTGGGCGACATTTGAATAGGCAAGTTTCATCTCATCGGAAAGCCCTTTCGACGGCAGAGCACCTTTTTTCGCTTGCTGCGCCTGCTCCATCGGTAAGTTTGTGTTGACTTTTTTCTTCATGTGATTTTAAATTTACCGAGTTTACGATTAAATTTATAGGCTTTGCTCGCTCTGCCCACGCTGCTTGCTCCGACTTCTCCGATCGCTCCGTCCGCTCTATTGTTACGTTTGTATCATTTTTTGTTGTAGTTTGAATATATCGAGTTAGATTAAATTCGTAGTCTTCGCTCGCTCCGCCAACACTGCTTACTTTGGAAAATGTTCAAAAGGTTTGTAAAACTTTTAAATTGGTTATTAGACAGATTGGATTCTATTCTTCAAGTGAAAATGACATTATATGGACATTTCTTCAGGTCTTGATAGTTGTTGAGCGATCTGAATACCAGTTAAACATAATAAATACATTGTATCATCTCATCATAAAAGTGATTTGTAAGTGAATCGAGTACGCTGAGCACGATTTCGCTGTCAGAATTTATTGTCTACTTGAAAAATATTTAGTTATGCGTTTGACCATCTGAAAAGTTAGTCTAAGGTCATGACCATTCAAGCTGTGCATCGATTTATTGGGTTTTCGTATGTATTTTTTGATTGATTAACAATTATTAGTATACTTACAAACAAAATATATGCGGGGATAGGCGCATGTTGCACCCTTTAGGCGTACCCACGAGAAGGGTAATCAGGAGGAGGATACCTGGAAGGAGAATAACCAGGAGAAGGGTACTCAGGTGAAGGCATGTGATAGAGTAATAATTATGTAATTTTAGAAATACGATAGTGACGCCGATAGGCGCCTGTTGTATTTTTTCAAGGGGCACGTACAGTAAAAAGCTATAATCCTTGAAATTTAAAAATAGTTCTTTTAAAGGCACCTGTTAAGGCGAATCCTAGTACTTGGTAAGAACATGGTAAGACAGCCAAAAATAGAATCATCTACCTTTTTTTATTATTTTGCCATGAAAGTGGCCCCTTTTTTTCCTTCCCCTCCCAATACAGCCCTTATTCCCTTTTAAAATGGATATGGATTTTTCTGGTGCGAAAAGATTTTTTTGGTGCAAATTAGCTCTTTTTGGTGCAAATTGGACTTCATGTACTTTTTTTCGCCAAAATAGAGCCGATTTGCACCAAAAAAGATCAAATTTGAGGTCCAGTGGTCCAGCATATTCTCCTCCAAAATGTCGCAATACTTTCTGGCGTTCATAATTCCTTCGATACGGACCAATGTACCCAAACCAGCTCATGAAAATGCACCTTAAAAGAACCAAACACTCTGATCAAGATTTATTAATTCTCACCCCAAACCATAACTTATCCCCCACTGTGTTTGACTGTCGGCACTTGATACTTCGGATTGTTTCGCTGGGCTTGAGGACGTCGGACGTATCGAATCCCATCGGACGAGAACAGGTTGAACTTGCTTTCACCGCTCCAGAGCACCCTGCTCCAGTCGGCAACAGACCAATCCTTGTGAAGTTGAGCGAAGGCCAGACGAGCTTTGACGTTTTTCTTCGAAATCCACGGCTTCTTTGATGGTTTGGCAGCAGGAAGATTTTGGCGTCTAAAACAATTTTCATAAAAGCAAGTTCAATTAAAATAAACACTCACAAGAGAATATTGCGAGCCGTACGAGTCATAATCCCAAGCCGAAGGCGTTCATTTGCATAGTTGGCAACACTGTTGCAGTCTTTTTTGGATCCTTTTTCACGATTCTGGCGTGCACACGATCATTTCTCGCAGTTGACTTGCGCAGGCGACCACTTTCTGGAAGACCAGCAGTTGAGTTTGTGACTTTGAAACGCTTGAAGATTCGAGAAACAGTTCGCTGGTTGACAGAAAATTGGTCCGCCACATCACGAGAATTTGCACTTCTATTCTTCGCTCGAACGATAGCAGCCTTGATTTGCGGAACAAGTTTTTTGCCAACCATAATGTCTAAGCAAAGAAAAAGTCATATAAAGCCAAAAAAATTGAGCATAACCGGGGCGAAACATTCTTGGGGCATGTTTTTTTTCGCCTCAAAAAAGGAATGAACAAAAAGAATTGCGCGGTGTGACAAATTTTTGTTGTCACAATCGAAAAGTTTTGTGCTCAAAATGAAGCTGAGGAAGTCAGCTATCTTTTCAGTGTTTGTAGTTTCCGGAATGATAACTGCTAAAAATTATGGCACAAACTTTAAGAAATTTATGCTTGGGGCATGTTTTTTTTTCCGCTACTGTACCGCTACCATGACCTCCCTGGGGTTCGAAATTTTTTTTTTGCTAATTCAAAAAACTTATTGCAGTTATGAAGTTTGTCAGCTTAAGTGTATACTCACATAGTTTTCCTGTTACAAATAGTACCAAATATTTATATCAAATATATCAAATATTATATCAAATATTACCATCTGAGCGGCTGGTCCTGACCAAATGGTAATTCAGGCTCTATATTACAATAGGACGCTTTTTTTGCCTTGGTTCCCCCTGTTGTTTTTTTCGCATTTTTCAGTTTTGACCAGTCATTTTATTTCCTGCCTTTTTATTGCATCTTTTTACAATCAATTTTTGAAAGCAATTACCGTATTTCCTCTAATAAGCGCGCACGCTCTACTTTGAGGACCTATAGAGAAAATATTTTGCAAAGCTGTTTATTGCATTTTCTTAACTCCCACGAGCTCTACTGATTCCACTTTTTAGATTAGAAAAAAGGAAAAAAAGAAACCAAAAATCTCGAGATCGAATTCAAATTTTTCCAATTTTTCGTTGGTTCGAAAAATAAGCGCGCATGCGCGCTTATTAGAGGAAATACGGTAAGGTTCGAAAATTTATTGTGGAAACGACCGAAACGCCTGATTTTTCTGCTCTTCGATTGAAGCATTTGTTCCAATTCAACCTTGACGAAACAATCGACTTTCTGGCAAACGCTAAACTTTTGAAAAATGAAATAAATCATTGTTGTCGTTACCATTGTTGAAAATAAAGTAATTTGTAAAAAAATGCGAAAATCAACAACAGGGGAACCAAGGCAAAAAAAAGCGTCCTATTGTCGTATAGGGCCGTAATTCAGCTTACAACGGGTGGTCTGTACGATTTTATACCTTTTACATTTTTTAAGCAATGGTTAAAAAATATCTATACTGCAAGCTTGATTTTGCTTAAAATGTACTGTAAAATTGAATTAGATTGTGAACTTGAAATCGTGCAGAACCGCAAACATTAAATTGAGATCAAAAAACTTCTTTCTTTTCTTCCAGAGTGCAAAAAAATTAAGCTATCAATAACATATGCGGATTTGAACAAGAAAAAGGATATTGGAGATAAGTTCGCAAACGAGAGATAATTTTCATTTTTTAACAACTGATAATAGTGTGTTGGTAACGCCTTGTTTTTCCATATGCTTTTGTCAAAGCCCTGAGGCATGCGAAAACAAGGAGTAGGAAAAGGAAATGTTCTGGTGTGAATCCTGCTTTATTCAAAAAAAAATCAGAACAAACGCCCTCGAGTCCAAAAATTTGCTAGTTGACGAGAGTATATAAGTTCAACAGTTGCTATTGCTTTTATCATTATTAAACTCCCTTTTTTTTATTTATAGCAAGGTGATTCAAGAATTTTGCAACTTTTCGGGGAACTTTACGTGGACACCTTTATTTTACTTTGATACCCCTATTGATTTTTCGGTTTGTGGTTAAGCACAGGGTGAGCCAGCATACTTCAGGACATTAAATTTCTCACATTTTTGTACTCCGGGAAACATGTTTGATTGCATACGCTGACCTAACCTGCAAATAAGCTAAATAACAATAAGGGCGACCACAACAAAATTAAGGTGGCCGCGAAAACTTGAAAAACCCATTGCCGTACGACCATGGAACTTCCGACTTTTTGAATTCGTGGGGGGCAGCTTTTTTGTTCTGCGCGCGTTTTTCAGATTATCTTTTTACTTGCATTTAAATTTTATTTGTTGATTTATTATTCGAGACAGATCAAAAATCAGTATCAACAATGCGTAGTGCGATGGAAGTCTTCTACCCTGTCAGATCTGGCAATGTCAAGCAACTTTGGGGTTGAATAGTCGATATTTCAGATTTTTGGAAAATTTAAAAATGGCTATTAATGCAAACAAAATATCAAAAAATATTAGCGGAGTAATTTAGCTGTCCCCCTCAAATTCGAAAAGTCGAAATAGCATTGGCTGTGGACGGTAATGTTCCTTTAAGGCTAGGGCTTCAAACTGTTGAGATATTTGTATATTTTTTACTTTCTCATATGACAAAACTATTATTATGCTGAATATTCAGGCCATGAAACTCGCACTCATCATCCTTGTGGCTTTGCCTTTGGTGGCCCACACCTTCTTGTTGCCCATGGGAGGCGGAGGAGGAGGAGGTATGCTTAATAATACTACCAGGGCTGGATCCAATACCGTAAAACCTCTATTAATCTGCTACGTCCTTCGAAGGATTGATAAATAACCCGCCACCCTCCATGATAGGGTGCTTACTAGAGATGATGGCTTGACCTTTTCGGGACGGGACGGGTCAGAATTCAAATTTAAAAATTTCGGGACGGGACACCGGGACGGGACAGGTGCCAAAAAATTTCCGGGCGGGATTCCGGGACGGGACGATTCTCTAAAATTAACGGGACGGGACGGAATTGTCCCGTCCCGTCCCGTCATCATCTCTAGTGCTTACAATGAAGGCAGGAAGTAGGGTGTCGAAGTCAGCGCTAGTGAAGAATAGGGTTCCAAAAATCAGCTTGGTCCCCCCTGTTGTTTTATCTGTAAAAACAAGAGGGGGGACCAAGCTGATTTTTGGAACCCTATTCTTCACTACAGCCGTCGAAGTCTTTCATATGTTTTAATCATTTTTTGTTCTATAAAGTGATTTCGTCAATTTTTAGGGTTATTTTCCAGAATTGGTGAAAAATATTAAAAAAAAAAATTAAAATCGGACAACCGACTTCCGACTTCGATATCCGAATTTTTACCTCCATTGTAAGCGAGCCTTGAACACGCGGTATTTGTACCGTTTCAACTGGAAAATACGTTTTTTCCAGTTCGCTCTAACAAACGCTGGTTTGAAAGTAGCAAAAACTCAAAGTGTATCATTTTTAAAAAAAAACGTGGTTACAATAGTTTTCGTATTTCGTATTTCCTCTAACTATCTCCCTCTCCGTTTAAAATCGTGGGTTCTTTTCGGTTATCGGCAGGCATCTCGTTTAATCTTGTATAAATCTCGTATAAATGACAATGTGTTTTTAACCATTTTTTGAAGACTGCTCTCAGGCAAGTTACCATTCATTTGGTAGCTCATCTTTTTGGCTACAATTTTGTGGTAACTTACCTAAAAGCAATCTTCAAAAAGTGGGTCAAAAACACAATGCCAAGAACACGATTTTGAATCATGAGCATTAATTAGAGGAAATACGGTATGTTATCTGAGGTTTTTGACATTTTTTCTGCATCTGGTTTTTTTCAAACGCCGACTCCAGCTCTGTTATATACTTATAAATAAACTTTAATACTTCTATTATAAAATTTAGGTGGTTGTTGCCCACCAGTAAGCCCACCACTTTTAAATTTAAATCTTTTTTAATTAACTATGCTAACATTTTTAGCCATGCCCACCACCATGCCCACCCCCATGCCCTCCACCTTGCGGTAATAAAAAATAAGACGTATGGCACATTTTTTTAACATCCAAATGAATTTAGGAGGAGGATGCGGAGGAGGTGGCGGTGGATGCGGAGGAGGAAGTATAATTTTTATCTTACTAACTTACTCTACTTGATACATATTATTCCTTTCAGTTGCCTTGCCACCACCCCCACCATGCGGTGGAGGCGGCGGAGGATGTGGGGGAGGTTGCGGAGGTGGTGGCGGTGGATGCGGAGGTGGATGCGGAGGCGGTTGCGGAGGTGGTGGCGGTGGCTGCGGAGGAGGTGGTGGCGGTGGATGCGGAGGTGGCTGCGGAGGAGGTGGTGGCGGTGGATGCGGAGGTGGTTGCGGAGGTGGGTGCGGAAAGTAAATGGTGCAATGAACTCTGGCTTCAAACACTGGTGGAAATTGTATTGACGACTTACTTGACTCATCGTGCTAGCGTATAATCCTCACTTAATTCAGTTTGTAAAACATAGATTTAATTAGTTCCTCAAAATAGCTCAAGTAGTTGATTAGTTTGTAAAGTTGTTGTATTTGTTAGATGTCTGTACATATTGTTGTAGTATTACTTGTAGCGATCAGTTCCTTAGTGCTGTAATAAAATCATTCGATTAATACCGTAAATTTTCTATTACCGTATTTCCTCTAATAAGCGCCCATGCTCTAATAAGTGCCCACCCCTAACTTTGAGGACCTATATCTCAACCCAGAGTAAATTTTCTTAACTCCCACGAGCTCTACCGATTCCGCTTTTTAGATTTAGGTTGAGCACCCAAAATTTTCGAGATCGACTCCAACTTTTTCAGATTTTTGGAGGTGTGAAAAATAAGCGCCCATGGGCTCTTATTAGAGGAAATGCGGTAAGTGCTCAATTTATAATAAGCGCCCACCCCTGACTTTAGGACAGGGTGTCCAATAAAAACTAAACCATTTTGGAAAATTTTGTCAAGGACTTCCGCAGACCAGTAAAATGCCAAAAAAAATTTTTTTGGGGTTTCAGCTAACAATACAAATAAGTTATTTAAAAAGCAGTTAATTATCAAGAAAATATATGGACTCGACCATTTAATGTAAATTAAAATTTGATTGAAACAACAGAAAGGTAAAAAAGCATGAATTCAAAAATTAGTGGAGTTTTTATTGGACATCCTGTATGTCTCAAGCGCAGAGGAAATGTAAACTCTCATGATTCTGCGATTTTATCCGCTTAAACAGCTGAAGCCACAAAATAACTGGTGGTTCAAAAGTTCGTGACGAACGTTTGGGCTTTTTTTTAGTAATAATTTTTATATTGCAGAATTATTCCAAACACATGGTTTCGTAGCCCTGCTTCTCCTTTTTCCAATGGCATGATAAATGTAACAGGATTACCTTAGAAAATTAAGCATTTGGCTTCAAACAGATATGAGGCCATTTCGAAAAGCTGGCTAGCACTTTCATCACTTTAAATGCTCAAATATTTTATTGAATATTAAAAGGTGCGGCAATATATCAGCAGCATGTTGTAGAACATTTCAAGAGCTACAAAACCCATTTTACAGAACGATTTTTAGAAATCTAACTTTTAAGATATTACCTTTTGAATTTCTTTAAAAAATGACCAAAATACAAGTTTTCAATTTTTCGGGTTTCAATCATTTTTCAAAAGAAATTAATTTTTTTCAAAAGGCTATATCTCACCAATGAAATTTTCAAAAATTATTTTGTAATACAGTCCAACCTCGATAAACCGACACCCTGAACCTGATTTGGTCGGATTTACTAAATTTTAATCAAAAGACACCCCGATAAACCGACACCCTGAACCTGATTTGGTTGGATTTACTAAATTTTAATCAAAAGACACCCTGATAAAACCGACACCCTGAACCTGATTTGGTTGGATTTACTAAATTTTAATCAAAAGACACCCTGATAAACCGACACCCTGAACCTGATTTGGTTGGATTTACTAAATTTTTAATCAAAAGACACCCTGATAAACCGACACCCTGAACCTGATTTGGTTGGATTTACTAAATTTTAATCAAAAGACACCCTGATAAACCGACACCCTGAACCTGATTTGGTTGGATTTACTAAATTTTAATCAAAAGACACCCTGATAAACCGACACCCTGAACCTGATTTGGTTGGATTTACTAAATTTTAATCAAAGACACCCCGATAAACCGACACCCTGAACCTGATTTGGTTGGATTTACTAAATTTTAATCAAAAGACACCCTGATAAACCGACACCCTGAACCTGATTTGGTTGGATTTACTAAATTTTAATCAAAAGACACCCCGATAAACCGACACCCTGAACCTGATTTGGTTGGATTTACTAAATTTTAATCAAAAGACACCCCGATAAACCGACACCCTGAACCTGATTTGGTTGGATTTACTAAATTTTAATCAAAAGACACCCCGATAAACCGACACCCTGAACCTGATTTGGTTGGATTTACTAAATTTTAATCAAAAGACACCCTGATAAACCGACACCCTGAACCTGATTTGGTTGGATTTACTAAATTTTAATCAAAAGACACCCTGATAAACCGACACCCTTTAAACCGACACTTTGAGCCAGCACGCACAAAAGAAAACACCCTCGATAAACCGACATTCCCATCAATTTTTAACTAAATATAGATAATTTTCAATTAAAATTGGCTTATTTTTAATAAATTTAGCTAAAAAACAATTTAAACTTTATTGTTGACTTCATAAAAAACTTGTTTAAGTTTAGTCAATTAAAAAATTTAAAAAAAGTGTCAACTATATATTTATTTGAATTCTGTTTTATTGAAAACCTCGGTAAACCGTCATCTCGATAAACCGACACCCTAGGCCTGGTCCCAAGGGGTGTCGGTTTATCGAGGTTTGACTGCATATAGTTTGAAGCTCTTGAACCACTCTACAAAATAGCTTTAGATCTACATATAGTATTTTTGTCGGCATGTCACGCTTTTTTTTCGTGCCACGCTTTTTAACCCACTTCCCGATTGTATTATATTTTGTTCTCATCATATCTAAGGGTAAATCGGGGTCGCTGAGAACGCTAATGCTATCAGAATTGACATGTGATGCTTAAAATTTTGAGTTTTGCCAGAAAAGTGGGAAAAACCAGGTATGCTCAAGGGGGTCTTCGAACCTGTGACCCCAAATTTTTTTTCATTTTTAGTTTATTTTGGCGCCTGTTAAGGCGCTTGTTCGGCTTGTGTTATCGTAACGCTCAATATTCAATAAAACAATCAATCGCTTAAAGTGATGAAAATGTTTGTCAACTTCTTAAAATGAACTCACAGGTGTTTAGAGCCTAATGCTGAATTTTCTAAAATGATCCTGCTAAAATTTTCATACTATTTGAAGGAGGAGAAGCAGGACCACGGAATCATCTGTTTGGAATAATTACCTATTAGAAATAATAGATCAGTTTCGGTAAAAAAAACTCCCGGGCCCGATAGAGTGATCGTCAAAAAGGCAAGTTTGGTACCAAAATGCGTAGAATCACGCGGGCCACTCAGGAAAAATGCGAAACAAAAAATTCGAGCTGTCTGCGTGGAGTTATGGCCATTTTTGTGTTTTTTTGGACCATTTTGCCAAAAAATTTCAACTTTAAAGCGATTTTTAGGCCACTTTTTGCGAAAATTCGAAAAATCTGTATATCAGCGTACCACTTTTTCGAATATTTACAAACAGCAAAAATTTTTTTTGAAGTCTGCTCAATTTTGTGCTAAATCTGTGACCAGTCAAACTGCAGCAAATTTTTAAGTGGAAAAAAAATCAGCACTTTTTTTGGAAAAAGTGCATTTTGGGCGCCAAAACCAACATTTTGTGCAGAACATTTTTTTTTGTTTTGAAGCTTATTAAATTTGCTACAAACTGATAAATTGATGCTAAATTAATCATAAATTGAAATTTGAGATATCCTGTCGAGAAATTGGCTTTAAAATCGAAAATTCAAATTTTTTGTGCTGTGTTGTCGGGTTAAAAGGGTTTTTTGAGGCACATTTTGCGAGGACAAAAATTTTATCTCATTTTTATCTGAAAGCGCAGTAAATTTGCTACAAAATGAGCATAAGCGATTTACAAGGTCATACGAAAAACATTTAGTATGACTGCAAAGAATTTAAAATTTTTGTTTTTCGAGGTACCTGAAATTTGCTGACTTTTGGAAAACTTTTGCAATTTTCTCAGAATTAGATATTGCTTTAATTTTCAAAGTTGGCACCATTTTGAAGCTCATGAGTTGAGCTACAAAAAATGTTGTCACACCAACAATGTCACCAGTCACGAAAATCGGCTGAGGGCCTAATTTATCCTGAAATTTTCGATTTTTAGGGGTATTTCTAGACAAAATTTTTAAAACTTTAAAAGTCATTTTTACCCATTTTTCGCTTATCATTTTGCTAATTTTATTGCAAGCTATCTCTGATAGCCCCCACCCAAATTTCAAGGGCTACAAAACGGGAAAAAAATTTTAAAAACGAAACCGCGTAAAAAGCGAGAAAATCATGGGTTTTGGTTTGAACACCGTATTTTTAGTCACTTTTGGCCAGTTTGAATTAGTTTGACTTGGTCTCGCAAGGAATTCAAAAAACATTTTCATTTAAAAAAACAAATAATGCAATTGTATGTAAAATCGTGTGCTGAACACGGTTTGTTATGGCAATATTTGCATTTTTCGCCACCAAAACGTTAAAACCTGTAAGGAATGAGTACTTGAGGTCGTACCATACGGGGCCTTGAAAACATTTTTCCACTTTTAGGCCTACAGCTCACTTGAAGGGCCAAATCACATGGAGGGCCCATTCACTTGAAGGGCCCATTCAGAAGGGCCCATTCAATTGAAGGGTCTAATCACTTCGAGGGCCCATTCAATTGAAGGGTCTAATCACTTGAGGGCCCAATCACTTGAGGGCCCATTC